>JALIZH010016092.1:0-15255 GCA_030522465.1 Rhipicephalus appendiculatus
CAGCATGAAAAATTGATTGGATCACCGTTTTCAACAGGTTTTGATCAATTAGCTTCTTGAAACTAAGATAATTGTGACTTTTGTAGTGAATTATGCTCGACCCATTACGTAGATGGACCTCCAAACACGAGCGGAAAAACAGGAGCATTCAAATGCACAGCAAAATATAGTGAGGTATAAATTTAGTGCATAATTTTCTATTATAATTTATATCTTCAGTAATAAATTTGTCTTTTCTAAATGGCCTCTTCACATGACTCAACTTAAATGATCGAGTGATTGTAACGTAAATATACGAACTTCCCCCACATGAAGCTTTGATATTCCAAAGTCGTCGTAAGATTTATTTCCAGTAATCATGCAAAAATACATGACGATTGCAGCGCGTGAGAGATGCTGGTGGAACTATTGTTCAAGGTTAACAGCTGGAGAGGAAAATTATGAGGGCTTTCTTCTCAGGAAACGTGTGATACAGCAACGTCATGTCAATAGAATTAAGCGCGATATGTAAAGTTTCGGTAGCACTAGAATGCCACTTAAACAACGTTCACTTTTGCGAATGGGTCCCGAAGAATGTACTGCGTTTCCAGAGTTGCATACAGCGCCGTCATGCAAGTAAGACAACATTTAAAATGCTGGAGCAGCAAATACGCATCTGTCATATATATATATATATATATATATATATATATATATATATATATATATATATATATATATATATATATATATATATATATATATATATATATATATATATATATATATATATATATATAGCCGAAAACGTTCAGTAAAGACGCTTTCAAGAAAGTTTCGTCGTCCCTTCCTTGCATACAATACGTCGGGTCCAGCGTGAATGACGTTCAAAGAATCCGGTGAGATATATATATATATATATATATATATATATATATATATATATATATATATATGTGTGTGTGTGTGTCACAGTGTGTGTGTGTGTGTGTGTGTGTGTGTGTGTATAGTGTTGACATGCGAGCCCCCCTGAACAAAATTCCTGGCTACGCCACTGGCGGCTACTTATGGCAGCTGGCGAGATGAATTCATATGAATATAATGAACATTTTCACTTGCATCATAACGACCTTTAGCTATTTGTGCGCTTATACAAATCTGTGAGTTCATCCTTGCTGAGAGAGAGAGGGAGAGAGAGAGAAATAAGCAGCGCTGCGCGTGTGTACTTCTTTACCGTCCGAGTTGTATTTTTAGCTGTAAAAGTCAATTCAAGTTGAATGAAAACCAACTAGCCCGACTCTTAATTAAGCCTCCTTAGTGCGAAAAACCATGGACCTTCACCATCTCCCTGGTCCGGTGGATCAAGTTGCGGGGCAAGCTTAAAAGCTGAGCTTGCCACTGTGCTCGAGTCCACTGCAAGCTTTATTCGTCGCCACTTTGCAAGCTGCCGCCACTGCTCCAAGCTACCGTAGGCAAGGCTGATCAGGTTGATCGGAGGCTAAAGCGGAAACATTTTTTGGCGCTTCCAGTACGGCAAAACTAAAACATTAAAAAGATTCGTCACACTCATCGGCTCACAGAAGCTTCGACAGAGCAGCGGTGGCGCTATTCATTTTCGATTAAAGAAAATGATTTTCCTGAAAGCAGGAAGGGATTTGACCGGTCCATAAAAGTTTGCTCGTTCCCATCCGTAATTGCATCGTCAATGATTTAAATTTCAGGCCAGGCACAGCAGAATAAAAGCATGCACGAGTGATCTAATATTATAAGGCCCCTGCTCAGCGCTAGCCTGCTCTGCGATGCTACAGCACAAGGCGCGAAAGCGTCGCATAGGCGGCCCGCACCGCAAAGAGCCTACAAGGAGAATCGTCACAGCAGAAATGTTGGAAAAATTCATTATATTGCCCCATTCCCTTTAACATTCCCATTCCCTCGTAATAATATAATTGAGTGATTACTGTGCTGAAGGAAAACTTCGCCTTAGTTGCTGCTTTCCCAGCGTGCAGCCAACAGTGACCACTGTCGGAAGTGGGGGGGGGGGGGGCTCAGCCCCCTATCTTTCCTCAGTGGGGGGCTCGCGCCCCCTTGCCCCCCCGGCTGATACGCCTATGGACATGGCAACATATGGGTACGCATTTCACATTGCGTCTTGAGAGAGAGAGAGAGAGAGAGAGGCAAAGGAAAGGCAGGGAGGTTAACCAGGTTATACCCGGTTTGCTACCCTACACGGGGGGAGGGGGGAAAGGGGGAGGAAAAGAAGAGAGAAAGCAAGAAGGAAAGAGAGAACAAGTGAGGCGCGCACACACATGTCAGCGTTCATCACGCACACTTAGACAGTCACAACTGGGAAGTGTTTGAGACCAGTTCCTCTACGGTTGGGTGAAAGTAGACTGGAACCCAAGGTGTTCAAAAAAGGCTTGCAAGGACTGGCTCCAAGGAATCCAGAACTTGCAGTGCGCATTGAGCCGATGGAGTTGTCATTCCGTTGAGGAGAGTACGCATCGTGGTCATGAGAGACCTCAACACAGCCAGGACTTGTCGGTTTTTGTCATGGAAATCATCTGTGGACGATGATGCGCACTGAGGGGCATTCTGCACCGGCTCTTTATGAGTGCGCAGTGGTGGCAGTGAGGGCCACGCGACCTCCGCCGCAGCTTTCGAAGCCTCTACACCTTTTCGGCTCTCCGACTGTGATGCATTGGGTGGTGGTGGTGGGGCCAGTGGTGGAAATTGTCGCTTAAAGGGGGTGGTGCCACCAAATTTCGAGGCTATAACAAGCCTGTTGTGGGTTTGCTCTGTATGCAAGGACCCTCCACACGAAGGGTCGGACGCAGCAAACGTTTAGAATATATTTTTAATTCACTTCCAAAGCGTACATAAATGCTCATTCTCCCGATCGAGACCCATCGCTAGCGCATCAAAACTGACGTAGCTCTATAGGAAAGACAACGAAAGTTGTAGTGACGTCACACCACATCTGTAGTGACGTGAGTGATCTCCGGACCTCCGTCACCTCCGAAACGCACGTACCGGCAAAGCATCGCTTGCTACATCACTCGCCGAGTTTCGATCGCTTCCCTGGCTAAGTGCTGCGCATCTGCGCGCGAGCCTTGTGTGGTCACGCTGACCAAGCCTCCTACACTGCTACGTCACTGCCCAACTTGGCGCCCATAAACCGAAACCGAAAGTTGCCCACATAAATAAGGCGTTATTAAATTATTTAGAGAGAATACGTGAATCTTGGTGCGTGTATCATGCTTCCTAGAGCTATAAGAAACGCTTGCAGTGAAGAACGCGCAAGGCACAAATTTGGTGGCACCACCCCCTTTAAGGGAAGGCTCATGGTCTGTCGGAGTAGGAGATCGCGGTGTCGGTACAGATTGAGCAGCAGTAGCCCTAGACCTTCGTTGCCGACGCGAGCGCCGTTGTCTATTTCTTACAATGTCTGCAGCCTCTTTGTGCGTTGAGCCGTCCCGCACCATCTGCTTCAAGACACTCCATTCTTTTTTAACAAATGGACATTCTCTTGATGACGCTTCATGCGATCCTTGGCAGTTGGTACATTTCAGGGTGGTTGCTCGGCAGGACTCCGCGTTGTGTCGCTCTGCACAGCGGGGACAAATCCTTGCGTCTTGAAGTGCGCGCACACTCAAACGAGGAGTATACAGGCTGCATTTCATCAAATAAGAGTTCAAATATGTTGACGAGGAGGCTCCCCTGAATCACCACACAAACCCCCGGAATATCTCAAAGCAAATATATACGCTCACTGCCAAATTTCTTCTTCTTTACTTCCCATTTAGCGTTACTATTTGTAGGAGTAAGTTCGATTTAAGATACAAAGGCAAGCCAATACAGCTGTAACAAGTGACGCTAAGAATTAAAATCCACCATCTACAGCTGCGATTCGAAAACGGGCCATTTGAGTGGGAAGCGGGCATTCTACCCCTGAAACACTTTGGCGGAGCTGTGCTGAACTCCTGAAACGACGACACTCTGAAGACTAGCGGCAGCGCTACGAGCGGATTGACCTGCTTTGGGTTTCACTTTCTGTGCATTGGTGCTGCGGCCGTTCCGAGCACTCCCCAGTTTTACAGTACACTCTGCTCTTACAGAGCCAGCGTGACCGCCAACCTAGTGAACCCGAGGGATGCAAGACGCCGCCCCACGGACCTGCGCACAATTGAACAAAAAATCACTTCATATGCTTTTCGTCGTGAGGCACCGCATAATGGATGCTCTCCCCCCGTGAACGCTAAACACACGCTAAGGCTAGGCAATGGGCGAGAGTAAGAAATGGCTAGAGGAAAAGGTGGTGAACAACTGGGACGGGCGCATTTGGCTGGCATTGATAAAAAAAAAAAAAAAGGAGGCGTTGCCGGATGAAACCGCACGTGTAGAAAAACTGTTGATTCATTGATAGCGGAACTATCTTTCTTACGAGATTACGCTGGCGGCCTGAGGAGTGCTGTCATCTTCTGTTAACTTTAAAAAGCTTCTGTGAGTCCGATAGGGCCTCCGAGACTAGGAACCGCGCTTGTTGGATCTCAAGGGCCACGCTTGACTGCTTTGATCTCAAAGCTTCTTTTCTCATCGACGTCAGCTTGGTTTAAGAGCGAGTGTAAACCAGATGAAAGAGCATTAATATGTACGATAGAAGGCCGTGAGTTCTCCTTGTTATAATGGCCTCGTGCTTGGAAACGGAGACGCGCTTGCCGTCAATGATATCAGGATGGCTGAAAAGTGCTGCTGTCTTTATTGTTTGCACAAAAGCTGTCCTCACTTGGTTATGACTTCCAAGGAAACAGAGATGACTTGTTTGATCTCAAAGGCCACGCTTTTTGCCTTAGCCTATCAGTATCGCGTTGTGATCTACTGTAGCTTCGTTTTTCGCAGACGTAAATAACTTTAGGATGTTCCAAAAACGGCAGGAAGGGGAAGTTGGAGGCATTGGATGAAAAAACTCGTAAACATGAGTTGTGTGTTCGAGCCTACAGTTGTGTGTTCGAGTCTAAAAGTGGACTTGCCTTCATCAAAGCTAGAACTGATTTCCTTTACGCTAGCGTTTATTTGCTAGCGTAAATGTTTATTGCTTCTTTTCTTGCCTGGAATGAAAGGCCAAGCCCTGAAGAGACTAGAAAATGTACTGCTAAGTGCGAGTGCACCCTGAAAAACTAATTACAGAATGTTTTGAAAAGCTAGTTCCGTCTCTTACTGTACCCTGAAGTCACAACATGGTATGAGCTTCTGATCTCGTGCTCGCGCAAGATATAGTGACGTTTGCACGACCTCACCGCCCCGTGGCTCCTCTGGTGGCGCACAAGCGGCCATTTTGAATGTTTTGAAGTCACAGCCAAAGCTGGAAGAGCCGCCTCTCTAGAGCCATTTTTAAACACTCTTGGGGCAACTACTACAAGGACACTTACATGATACCCACTAAGCGAACGTCCACTATGCCATTGTTCATCATTCTTCGGAAAAGCGTTGTACCCGTCACACACTTGTAAGCCATTATGTGCACTTTGTCGATGCCGTGGCTGACGACGATGAAGAATTACGTTTGAGGGTTCTGTGATGGGTGTGAGCCTTCAACGACCAACTGGTTACGCAGTTCGCATACGGTCACGCCAGGTCGACATGAAGCCCGCGTAATGTCAGTGTGCAACGGAATTTGCTGCGGCCGACGCCGCTGCATGTGACCTTTGCGGTGGGCACGAAACTATTCACCATATTCAATGTGCGTGCCCATAGTACTGTTTACAGAGAGAGTCGCTTTGCAACGCGCTTCGTAAACTGGACGACCCAACGAACTTTTCGGCAGAACGAATCCAGCGCACTGACCGGACCTAACGTCTCAGAAGAAGGCTATGCAAGCGCTACTACACTTCCCGCGTTCAAGTGGCCTCTCAGAACTGCTTTGTTTTTAACGTCCTACGTGTGTGTCCATGTGTGCCTGTTCTTTTTTTTTTCTCGTTTTTATTTTATATTTCTCTTTCTCTGTCCTCCTTACAACCCCTAGTTCCCCGCCCCTGTGCTGGGTAACAAACTGAATGCTCCCCTGGAGCCTGTAAGGTACTTGTAAATAAAAATATAAAATAAAAACAGGTTTCTTCTACCAGTTTAATCTCACTGCGTTTTCATTTTCAGTTATTTCTCTCTCTCTCTCTCTCTAAATCCGTCGCTACAGTCAAGTGTTCCGTGAAGAGCGCCACATTTTCGTATGAGAGCTGCAAACGGGTTTCAAACAGTGCGCCAACCCTCTCCATGCTGGCGATGCTTCTGAATGTAGCCAAGAATCTTACGCGTAAAAACTGCCCACGTGTGTATGTGTGTGCTTTTTTTTTTTTTTGGTAATTCGAAGTGTCGCGATATGTTATTACTTCATATTTTCAATGAAAATGCATTGTACATATTCTTGCAGAAAATTTTGTTGCTCCATCCTTTTGTTTTTTTCGCTGCTTATTTGTGATGTTTCTTTATGAACTATCGACTTAATTAGGAGGCACGCGTAACTACAGGCACGCGTTTTCGTATGCAAGGTCTTCATCCGTGCATTCTACTTTTCCTTCTCTAGAGAACGGTGGTGCTAACCGTTAATCATTATCGGGAATGGACCTGCTGCACGCCGACAATCGCATTAAGGTGACCATTTTTTATGGGGCTGTGCCGATGTATCCAGCAAAAGTACGCCTTCCCCACTCGCACTGTGGGCTTACGTCGGTTCTAAAGCAACAGAGAATAACTCGACATTTGGTGGAAAGTCCCCCCAGCTGCAAGGGCGCCGACGGCAAAGGAAAAAAGATATTGAACCGTATACTTCGAAACCATCTCTCGCGCTCTTATCTCTGCTAGACGCGGGAACGCAGCGCAATGCATGACGCATCATGTCTATATCAGATATTCTTGTTTCATTGCCAGGTCGCGCGCCGTCTTCGAGACAACGCTGCTCTTCCACCTTTCAAGCATGCCCGCCTGTGAAGTGCTGCCATCTTCTCGCGCAGTAAAACAGTTGTTCCGAGTCCTTTAAGGCCTCGAAGACTACTAGCACCGAGAATGTTAATCTCAAAGGACATGCTTTACAGGTATGAGTTGTAGGCTTGCAATGTCTGCGTTGCGATTCGCGATTTTTTTCGTTTGGCGCGGACGAAAGTAAAGTTAGGCAAGAACCTGGATTGTTTAATCTCAAAGCGCAGCTTTTACTGGCTTGGTTCGTAGTCTCGCGTTTTAATTCACTGTAGTTTAGTCTTCGCGCTGACGTAAATAACACTTGTTGTTATAGTTTGACGACAACTGACGCTGCGTAATTCAAAGTGATACATTCGAGACCTGGCAGGCTATGAATGAAAACTTTATTTCTCCGAAAAAATTGTAGATGGTCTTGAAGGCTAAAAGGTGCTCTAGGCAGCTTGACTGGTTCCCTGAAGACCCCTACATTTCCAACATGTGACAGCCACAGTACAAATGGGCATATGAGGTCATAATCATAACATACGTGAGTAATACCGTAAGAGTTTCAGTAGGGATTAGATGAGAGACAGAAAGACTAGAATTAAGCATTTAGTGCAACATAAACACGTTAAAACTAATAAAAGGAAATGTTATTACAAAAATAAAAAGGAAAACAGAATTCTATGAACCTGAAATTTCTCAGGCTTCGCATAAAATTTAAAGTATGATAGTTTCACAAAATAAAACCTGTATAAAGATGACAACATTGAAGTAAAATGCAATAATAACAAGGTAGGCTAAAGTTTGCACAACCATGATATTATATCTATGCCATACATAGGATTTCTACTAGGGGTGTGCGAATATTCGAGTTTCGAATTCGAATCGAATATTACTTAATCGAATAATTCGATTCGACTTTCGAATAGCTAGTATTCGAAGTTTCGAATAATTCGACTGGACGAATATCTGAAGCGCGCCAAAGACCAATGGTGCAATTTGAAATGGTTAGGGTGGGGTGGCTAAAACTAAGGCTAACGTAGTTACAGAACACCTTCCGTTTAAACTTTCACTGATGTACTGGTTCAAAAGTGAGCGCATGTTTATATTAAAGAAAATTATTATTTGCGGACGTCATATGGCTTCAGCAGGAAAGGCCAGAGAACAGTCCGAGAGAATGTCGAACTGCTAGCGTCAAAAAATAACCAGCACTGAGCTCAGACCTCTTAGTCAAGAGGTTCAAAGATACTTAAATGAGCTCCTGACCCCAAGAAAGGATTATCCCTTGAAATAGTGGATAGTCCATAGAGCTGCACTTTATCCAGGTGTCGCCAAAATTGCTTTGCGATACCTTCCCATTCCTGCTACTGCGGCGCTCAGTCAGCGCATGTTTTCAACTACAGGAAACACCGTAATATCACGGCGAGAATGTTTAAAGAGAGGTCATGTGGAACATTTCATGTTTCTGCATGACTATTTGCAGTCTTTCGGTGGCAGGCAATCACCGCGTTATGTGCGCGAGGACATATGCAGATTGAATTTCTTTATTCTTCCTTTCAATTTTCAAGAAAATCTTTGGTATTCGATATTCGATTCGATATTCGACATTTTTGGCCACTATTCGGCACTATTCGATTCGAATTCGATTCGAGATGAAATTTCACTATTCGCACACCCCTAATTTCTACGCGATGACTGCAACGAAGCTCGGAACACTGACACAACGTCCGCTGCCTAGCAGTAGTAAATTCGGCACACCCAATTAGAATGATAGGTAAATTCTAGAAGGGTACTTCTGCTGTAGGGGGGGGGGGGTTCGGAAAAGAGAAACATGCCACGTTAAATTATTTCGCGTACGCAGAGTAGTGTCATTGAGCTTATGCGTTTTAATGTTTGAAGTAATTTTTTATAAATTTCGGAAAAGTAAAACAATTTTAAAACCAGAAGTTTGTTTAAGTGCTGAAGGCGCATGATAAATTGTATACTTGAAAAACCGCACTAGTTAAAGTCAAATTTGGAATGTTTGCAATAGGTCGAAAAATATTCTTTTGCTTAAGCAATATTTTATTTGGGTTCACTGACTATTGCATGTTCACGTAAGCCTGCCTAAGGTGTTTTGCCATTTTTTGTATCCTTGAAACAGTCGCCAGCACTAATCAGTTGGTAGGGACAAAGTGTGCGTGACAAAAATGGTGTCTCGTGTAAATAAAGTTTTGTGAGTGAGTCCCATCACGTTGTACTTACTTTGAAATGTTGCATATACTTTCGTTCACTGATTTGTACGCTGTTAGCGGTGACGCGATACTTGCTTGGGAAGGTTAGTCAACTGGCCGTTGGATATTCGCCACTATAACGGGTAGGCAGTCACCTTAACACATGAAATTTGATTGCTAACATGGTAACCACGCTCAGCGTCTATACTCAAGCACCCAGTGAAGCATCGCTGTAAGCAGCAGTTGGTATAAAGTTAGCAGCAGTTGGTATCTAGTATAAAACATCGCATGTGCCGCTCGTTTGAAAGTGGTGGCACGCCGCCGCCAAGATTCAAGCAAGCTTGAATCTTGGCCTGACTTCGCTTGACTCTTGGCTTGAATCTTCAAGCTTGCTTCAAGATTCAAGCAAGCTTGAATCTTGAAGCAAGCTTGAAGCAAGCAAGCCTTCTCTTGTTACTTCACGATGGCTGACCTCGTTGCTTTATGACCTCCAAGATGAGAGAACTCGACGTAGGTAATCTCGAATGCCAGGCTTTACAGCTTTGCTTTGGGATCTTGGGGGTCTGGTGTGGTGATTCAGTGGGCCTCCTGATGTCTTGAAGTCTTGTGTAATGAAATGTCGCGTGTACTCATTGTCTGAGTGCGCGCGCAATTCAAGACGCAACGCGCAATACGTGCCCGCTGTGTTGCCATGTCGCGCATTGCGGCAAGGCTATAGTTAGGAGAGCGCAGCCCTGAAAGAAAAATGCAAGAAAAATAACGGGGCAAAGCTAGAAAAATAACGGGACATTCTGTAACCAAGGTAGCTATTTTCAATTCCCGAACCAATGAATCTATACGAAATTTTCTTTGCGGAAGTAATCACTGCAAAACCCACATGACTAAAGCAGTACTGCACATGTGATCGATGAGATCGCTGCCCTCTTTCAGAATTCACGTCTTCTGATGTATCCGAGCTTCACGCATCTTCTTTAAAGGATTATCGAATTCAATCTTCTCAGCTGAATTTACTCTGTCTTAGAATCTGCTTTTGAGAGAGACACTTTAAACAAGTGGGAAGGTCAGGAAAAGTTCATGGCGTACTTTAATTTGAAATAAACGTAAAGATTAGTCAGGCTACAGTACCATTGTTGGTGAGCTCACGCAGCAATACGGCTGGATAATGATGACGCAAGACATACGAAATACCCGCTCGTGCGTCACCAGCGGATCCACGCTATAGAGGGGCGCTGGAAACGTCTCGGTATATTCTGCGAGAACTTGACGAGAAGCTCATACGATGTCGTGACGTGAGGGTACATTAGGAAGAAGAACTAGCCTTCAAAAACACGTTGTAATTCATTTTCGAGCCTAACTTATGTTCACGAATACACTTTCCAGGCACTGTAGAACTTCATCAAGAGGGAGAGTTGGGCTAGTTGGTTGGCGTTCATATTGAAACAGCGCAAAAAACGTAGGACACAAAAAAGATTTGACAACATGAGCGCTGACTGACAACTAATTGCCTTATTCACGCGAAACAAAAAAGTAAAGAAAGGGAAATAGGAAGAACAAAACGTGCGCACGTAACCTATGCACTATGCACACTACACTTGTGATATCATTAAGTCTTCTCCAAGTACGTCAACTCGCAATCAAGTAACGCAATCGACGGTGCGCTAACACACGTGTCACCATTTTTGCAGATAGCGAAGGCTTCAGCTATCTCTCTTATGGGAGAATCCGTGTGTCTATAAACGGTAGTCATGCGGCAGAATTCTGGGGTGCAACCACAGGCGGCACAGTGGGCAGACAAATAGGAGAACGGCGCACCCTTTAGAGAACTATGGTGCTCATGAAGGCGAATGTTGAGGCAGCGTGCCGGTTTATGTCGCTTGACAAGTTCTGACATTAACTACCACTTGCCTATATTTATTTTCCTAAAAATGCATACCATTCCGGAGTATGTGAAACCGCAAGAATTCACGTACCGCTTGATGGATGGATGGATGGATGAACAACTTTATTCATGTCCGGCAAGACGCACGTTAGCGCGCAGCGGGCGACTCCCCACGTCGGGACCGCCAGGCCAAGCCTGTCGGCCGCTCCGCGGGCCTGCTGGACGGCCCTAGAGTTGTTCGGCCAGGAGGGAGCTGCGGAGGGCCGCCTCCCACCTAGCCGAAGTAGTATCGGGGATTAGTGTACGTTACTTTGCACTCCCCAGAGCATGTGTGCAAGCGTGGATACATCCCCGCATGCGGGGGCAAGCGTCATTGGGGAACACCTCGGGATAAATGGCGTTTAGGGAGCTCAGATTAGAGCGAAATATTTAACACTTTAGGTGCCGCGTCATGCAGTCAAATTGGAATATTATAGGGGCAGATGAAGATGCTGTAAGGAGGAAGAAGAACAGTACGCCGTAGGGGGCCAGCTGCTTAGCCAGAAGCGCCAGGCGCGAGCTGTTGGCTTCCGTGCTGTGATTCTTGTGTCGGTGGACGGGGCAACAGAAAACACGGAAAATTCCACCATAGCGCGAGCGCAGTCAATGACGGCGTGGTGGTACGACAAGAAATCCCATCCGAGTATAACATCATACGAACACGCGGCCAAGACCAGAAACTCGATGTGGTACAAGACGTCTTGGATAACTACTCTGGCCGTACAAGCTCCAACCGGATGAATTTGTTGCGCGCTCGCCGTACTGTGCGAAAACCCGGAAGGGGGCGTCGTGACCTTTCTTATAGAGCGACAAAGTTTTCGACTCATCACAGATATGGCCGCACCGATATTAACAAGCGCGTCACTCCGCAAACCTTCGATGAACACTTCTATAACATTGGCGGGGGACAGGCGAGGACTTGCACAGTGTGACGACAACGCAGCTCGTGCCTCCGGAGCAGCGGCAGTCAGTTTTCCGTCTCCAGTGGGTTCGGACGGCGACGCATGGGAGACACGGAACGGCGCCGTGGTGAGGGTGAGCGACGGGAAGCGAACGGTTGGTACTCGGAGGCGCGTTGGCGGTCCCGTTCGGCGGGTAGCGGGCCGTGTTCAGGTGGCGGTTCTCGTTGCGCGTCATACGGGGCCCGGAAAGAGTAGTCAGGGTATCTCGGTGTAGCTGAGGTCGCTGCGAAGCGCCGTCGACAGAAGCGCGCGACATGGCCCGGATACCCGCACGCGTAGCAAATGGGACGGTTGTCAGCTGTGCGCCAGGGGTTGCCGTAGCACTGCTGCGTACTAGGCGTCGTTGGTACTCGCACTGGCCAAGTCGACAAAGGTAGAGGTCGCGGTGGACTTGCAGCAACAGCCGCATAAGTCAGTGGAGCGGCGACAGGTGTTTTCTGGGAGGCGGACGGCAGTGCCTCGGAGACCTGCTCCTGTATCACCTGTCTGATGGCGGGCGCGAGACGCTCAGGAGTGGGTTCCGTTGTCGGTAGGTACGACAGGCACGAAAGCTGTCGAGCCACCTCCTCGCGCACATATCGTTTGATTTCTGACATTAGCGGGTTGTGCTCACTACCGAGGGTCAACACCGCGAGGGTTTCGTCTGTAGCGGCTGGCCGCCGTGTCAAGACCCGTTGATCCTTCCATTTACACTAAGATAAATCAAGAAGCAATCAAATGAGTGATCGTTTGCAATGATCGTTTTCAAGTGTCTCTACCGACGTATACAACAAAATACCTCATTGTAACCCGTGCTCAAAGTAGTAGGGCAGCTCTAAAGGAAAGTTAGGAACCAAACGTTGGCCAAGTCTAACACGGCCATGCAAGAAGAAAAGAAAAAGCTTGTGGCGGCAGCCAAGCCGCTTCAAGCCGCCAGGCAGCGCCACCTCCGCTGCTCTCCGGAACCTGCAGAGAACCTGAATAAAACCAGTCGATGTTTGGGATACACGCCGCGCGGTCGTGTCTTCTTCTCCCGCGCGTACACGCGTCCCAACAGTGGTGACCCGGACGAGGCTTACCGCCTTTTTTCAAGCGATCGACGCCATGGAGACTCCCTCTGACGCACCGGCCATCTCCGCCGTCGACATCAGGCTCCCGCCGTTTTGGACAGCGGACCCGCAGCTGTGGTTCCTGCAGGTGGAGTCCCAATTCACCGCTCGTCGTATTGCCGCTGAGCAAACAAAGTACCACCACGTGGTCGCTAGCCTCCCACCGGCAATAGCGAGCGAAATACGAGATCTGCTGGTCGCTCCCACCTGCAGAGAACGCGTACACAACGCTGAAACAACTGCTCATCAGTCGCCTCACGCCGTCGGAGCCTCAGCGACTGCAGCAGCTACTGCACAACACCGACCTCGGGGACCGGACGCCCAGCCAATTGTTGCGCCACATGAGGCAGCTGTTGCACACGGCCGGCGCAGCCACCACCGATGCCGACAGCAGACTGCTTCGCGAGCTGTTCCTACAGCGACTTCCGATCAACGTGCGTATGGTCCTCGCCTCGGCTGCCGACAAACGCCTGTCTCAACTCGCCGAGCTCGCGGACTCGGTGCTGGCGGTCGCTCCGCCGTCCGTCGCGGCGCTACAGCCAGACATCGCCGGCGGCGCGCCAACGACCACGCTGCACGACATCCGGGAGCAGATATCCCGCCTCGCCGATACCGTCGCAGCGATGCAGGCCCGCAGCACTCCCGAGGAGCGCCAGCGCCCAGCAGCGCATCAGAGAATCTGCTGGTATCACAGGAAGCATTACAATGCTGCTCGCAAATGCATTCCTCCTTGCGACTATGCGGGAAACGGGAGCAGCCGGCACTGAGGACGACCAGTGTCACAGAGGCCCCCGAACGTCGTCCATCAGTGTTTTTCCTCACCGACCGCGACAGTGGCCTTCGATTCCTCGTGGACACCGGCGCTGAGGTGAGCGTGTTACCGGTTGGGTCCACCGATCGCCGTGTCCCTAGTGCGTCCCCCCTTCAGGCGGTCAACAACACAACCATCGCCACCTACGGACATCGCTCGCTGCCACTCGATTTAGGCTTGAACAGAACGTTCCGGTGGATTTTCATCGTGGCAGCAGTGAAGTTCGCCATCTTGGGTGCGGACTTTCTTCGGCATTTCGGCCTTCTCGTCGACGTGCGCAACCGCCGCCTTCACGATCCCGTGTCGCAGGCAACTGTGCAGGCAATCCCTCGCACCACCCTCCGCTGAGCCCCACTCTGCTCGGGCCGTCCGGTGCAGAACGTTTCACTCGCATTCTGCAGGATTTTCCCGAGTTGACGAGGCAGCCGCCAGCCAGCGCCGCGGTGAAGCACGAGGTACGCCATTACATCGCCACCAGCGGCCCACCCGTGCACGCGCGGCCTCGCCGTTTGCCTCCAGAGAAGTTGAAGGTCGCACGACAGGAATTTGAACACATGATGGAGCTAGGGATCATCAGACCCTCGTCGAGCGCCTGGGCATCTCCACTTCATATGGTGCCAAAGTCAACGCCGGGAGACTGGCGACCATGCGGGGACTATAGGGCGCTGAACCAGGTAACGACTCCAGACAGATACCCGGTACCGCACATACACGATGTCACGACGAGGCTTCACGGTGCCACTATCTTCTCGAAGATCGACCTGGTGCGGGCATACCATCAGATTCCCGTTGCCCCGGAGGACGTCCCGAAGACCGCCATCGCAACGCCTTTCGGACTTTTCGAATTCCTCCGAATGCCATTCGGACTCCGAAACGCGGGTCAGACATTCCAGCGGTTCATGGACGGTGCTATACGCGGCCTCAGCTTCTGCCACGCCTATCTTGACGACTTGCTAATCGCCAGCAGCACTCCGGAAGAGCACGTGAATCATCTGCGCATCGTCTTCCAGCGCTTAGTGGAGCATGGCGTGGTCGTGAACATGGCCAAATGCGAGCTTGGTGTGCGACAGCTCTCGTTTCTTGGACACGTCATCTCCGCCTCAGGAGTTCTTCCTCAACCCAACAAGGTTGAAGCCGTGCAAGGATTTCCGCAGCCGACCGCCAAGCGCCAGCTTCGGGAATTTCTGGGTTTGGTAAACTTCTACCGCCGTTTCATTCCCCGCTGCGCCCAGATCCTTCAACCTCTCCACGACCTGCTGGCCACTTCACGGAATGGCTCAGACACCCTCTCCTGGTCTCAAGAAGCAAAAGAAGCCTTCTGCGAGGTCAAGGACGC
>JALIZH010016093.1:0-57756 GCA_030522465.1 Rhipicephalus appendiculatus
TAATCACACTCCCCATCCTTAAAGCAATACACAGCTATCATCCAAATATTTTTTCTTTTCATATTTAATTCCGCGTTAAAACTTCGATATTTCCCCAAAAGATCGGCGTCGGGGTCGCATTATTTTCATTCCAAAACCCGGCAGACCACCGGACGAAACCTCATCATATAGACCAGAGCACGCCTATCTCGCACCCAGGCACCTAGGCTCCCGGCGGCATACTCTCGCACCCAGACGCCATGTTTGTATAGAACTGCCAAGGCGTGTATCTGTTACATGGTAAGCGGCGTGTCCGGGACCTTAAAATACAAGAAAGCGCCTATCCACGCCGCTCCCGCTTACAAGAAGTCGTCTGGGCACCACTGCGCTGTCTTTGGATGCGAAAACAATCAGCGCAAGAGGAAGATATCACTCAGCACTGTCTGTGAAAATGACAACACAAAATGGGAATCGTGCCGGTGCGGTGTTTTCAGATTGCACAGATTTCCATCCGCAACGAAAAACGACGAGCTCCGCCGCCAGTGGATAATTGCAATCAACAGGAAAAACTACGAGCCCAGTAAAAGTGTACGAGTAAGTACACTTACTGCGTGTATTCAAACGTGACGCCAGCTATTTCGCTTTACAGCAGTAATTAGCGTGCAGTATGCCTGTAGTATGCGGCACCAAATCATTGTCGTACTCTTTCGCAGGCCGCATGCCAATAATAGGAGGTATTAGGACTCAAGCGTGCACGCACACTGCGCACGTGTAGTACAAATGTAACGGCGTACTGTCGCGATGCAAAGAAACGTGAACAGCGGAAAGCGTGGCTTTCGACTCGGTCGAACTGCGACATGTCTTGACTGTCGCTAGGCGAATCTGTGCTTTCAGCCGGCGTAGCACTACATCTTGCGCTGGCTGGCACTTTCGCACGGCGTGCACCGCGTGTGTGGGTTCCGAGTGCCAGGCATGACTGGCAAATGATATACATATGCACTGCATGAGCGCAAGCCGGAGCGGGATTCTAGCGCTACGGTGACACCGGCTGAACGCACAAGTTTTGCTTAGCGACAGTCAAGGCATGTCGCAGTTCGACCGAGTCGAAAGCCACGCTTTCCGCCGTTCACGTTTCTTTGCATCGCGGTAGTACGTACCTGATAAAGTTGCTTCCGCAGTCAGCAATGCACGTGCTGTAGACATTCCGGACCGTCGAGAAAGGTCTTCTCAACGTTTCACAAGAAAACAGCACAAATTTCCAGGCGAGGAAAAGCGCGAGACATGCTTACAGCCATACTCGGACTGGGAGGTTTCGCGTTTGAACTGCGGAGCGTCTGCTAGCCTGGCAGTTCCAGGTGTTGCTTCGCCGCGCATGCAACAGGTGGCGCGACATGCTGCCTATTATGGCGGCACACACTGAACTCGCTGTGTTCTGGTGTATAGACCGATTGTAATGAATTCGTTATTCGGCGAAATTTTAGAACGCATGCTAAATTCCTGTTTATATTGCCACCTGCATTTAATGGGTCGAGGCAAGAATAGCTCTCGCCCTAGAAGAAGAAAGAAGAGCGCGCGCTTCTTCTCCGCTCGAGATCCAGCCCCGACGGACGAGCTTCTCAACAGCTGGCTAGTCGGCGATTTATTAAAAGAACCTGGTATTTCTAAAGACTCGTGACAAACTGGTGGAGGCGCTGGGTAATCCTCACGGATGCTGCATACCCCTCCAGGGAGCCACCCTACAAGTCCAGTGCCAGTCAACACGCCTGTGCATAGGGCCAACCGAAGAATCAGGGGACTGTCTCCGGAAGTCCACGATACGCTTCCCACTACTTCGACAGGTATGACAAGCGCTTCTGTACAGACCGCTCCAACTGGCACGGAAAGCGCGATGTCGACCCGGTATACCTTCGAGAGCCCACGGGTCCCGACGACGTTCCATGGCACGGAGCGCGAAGACGTCGAAGATTGGATGGTAGACTTCGAGCGCGTAGCAGCTTGAACCATTTGGACGACGCGGAAAAACTGGGACGTGTCTACTTCTACCTAGAGGACGGGGCGCGTACGTGGTATTAGAACCGCGAGGAGGAACTGACGTCGTGGCGCGAGTTCTGTCGTAGGCTTCTGGAGAGCTACACCAGTGCTGATCTACAAGAACGAGCGGAACGAGGCGATTCAGGCCCGTGTCCAGTTGCCAAACGAAACCGTGACCGCATACGTCGAAGACATGACGCGCCTCTTCAGACGAGCTGACCCAAGAATGGCGGAGGACAAGAAGTTGCGTCATCTGATGCGCGGCGTCAAACAACAGCTCTTTGCCGGCCTCGTGCGGAGCCCTCCGAAGACGGTCGCAGAGTTCCTGTCCGAGGCTGTGACCATGGAAAAAATACTGCAGCAGCGATCCAACCTGTACGAGAGGCAAGTCAACGGCATGTCCACTGCTGACATTTTCACCCCCACTGGAACCAGCAATGACTGCCTGCGAGAACTTATTCGTTCTATAGTGCGTGAAGAGTTGCAAAAGGCAGGCGTAACGCCTCATCCTACGCTCAGCTCCAATGCAACCGTTATCAAGGACGAGCTGCATCAGGTCCTCCGGGACAGATTGCCTGCCGACAGCGCTGTGCCAGCTCCTACAGAATACCGCCGTGAGACGACCTACGCGGAAGCCTTAAAGCGTCCTGCTGCCTCTCCACCAATGTTCGTTCATGCTGTTTCTACTGTGTCACTTCAGTCGGCGCAGCAAATGCCGTACTACGAAGACACGTACACGCCGCCGCCCTTTGTCCGTGCCGCTCCAGTCGCCCATCGTTCGGAGCAACCGGTCCGCTACATCGACAATCGGCGCACGTCTCCTCGGAAGTCGGATGTTTGGCGCACACCCGATCGACGGCCTCTCTGCTTTCACTGCGGGGAAGCAGATCACTTGTACCGCCAGTGCCCTTACCGCCGCCTTGGGCTTCGCGGCTTCTCTGCGTACTCGCCGCCACCCCGGTACGGCCAGCGACCCCGGGACATTGAAAACTACCTCTCGGAGCAGCATGCCCCACCGTCTGCCGGGCACCAGTCGCGCTCGCCGTCGCCGAGGCGCTTTTCTTCGCCGCCCCAGCAGTATTCTAACGCACGGTCGCCCTGTCCCCTCCGGGAAAACTAACTGAAGCGACCTCTCGGGGCGGGGTCGCTGATGGTCGAAGTGCTGAAGACCCTCTTATTGACGCAGAGACGTACAGATACCGATCCGACATCACCTGCTGCTGTACGGGATGACCGGCTTTCACTCGACATACCAGTGACGATTGATGGTTACGCGGTTAATGCTTTAGTGGACACCGGCGCAGACTATTCTATATTGAGCGGGAAACTGGCAACGCAGCTGAAGAAAGTAATCACGACGTGGCATAACTCGCAGATTCGGACGGCTGGTGGTCACGTCGTTACTCCATTGGGCGCCTGCGTAACTAGAGTTCAGATTCAAGGGTATACATTCGTAGCAAGCTGCCTCGTCCTACGCGAATGCTCCCGTGACGTCATTCTGGGAGTTGACTTCCTGCAGGAGTACGGAGCCATTACTGATCTGCAAGAGCGCCGCGTCACGTTTTCAGCCGATCGAGCAATCGACGTGCAGGACGAGGAACGGCGTGTCGATGTACTTCGTGTTTCTGAAGACAGCGTGACGCTTCCTCCACGAGCAAGTGTCCTGGTCGACGTCACATGCTGTGGTTTGGGCGATGGCGAAGCGGTGGCCGAAACAAACTTGGAACACCTCCTGAAACAAGGCGTTTGTGTACCTAGAAGTGTCATACACCTTCGTGGTGGCCGATCGCAATTGCTTGTTACCAACTTTAGCAACGAGCATCGACACCTTTTCCGCGGCACTTCGATAGCGTTTGCCAACGAAGTAGCAAACGTCAACAACTGTATCTCGTCGGAACTAGTGGACACCGCAGACGCGTCACTGGGTAATATCGACATAAATCCTCGACTGTCCACCGATAACCAGACTGCGCTGCGAGCGCTCTTGCTCGAGTTCAGGTCCTGCTTCGCAAGCTCCTCAAAGGTCCGCCAGACATCCATCACTCGGCACAGGATCATCACGTACGAGGACGCACGTCCGATACACCAGCACCCTTACCGCGTGTCGGCGAAAGAACGTGAAGCGATACGTACGCAAGTCCGCGAGATGCTTGACGATGGCGTTATCGAACGATCCAACAGCCCGTGGTCATCTCCGGTCGTTCTTGTCAAAAAGAAAGACGGAACGCTACGATTCTGCGTAGACTACCGGAAGCTTAACAACGTGACCAAAAAGGACGTGTACCCGCTCCGCGTATCGACGACTCGTTGGATAGACTTCGCCGTGCCCGCTATTTCTCTTCTCTCGATCTGAAAAGCGGGTACTGGCAAATCGAGGTAGATGAGCGAGACCGAGAGAAAACAGCCTTTGTGACTCCAGATGGCCTCTACCAATTTCGAGTGCTTCCTTTTGGCTTGTGTTCAGCGCCGGCAACATTCCAGCGAATGATGGACACTGTCCTCACAGGACTGAAGTGGCAGACATGTCTTGTGTACCTTGCTGACGTTGTGGTCTTTTCTGCCACGTTCGAGCAACAGCTTCACCGTCTGCGCAGTGTGCTAGAGGCTATCCGATCGGCAGACCTGACACTAAAGCCACAGAAGTGTCATTTCGGTTATGAGGAGCTCAAATTTCTTGGGCATGTAGTTAGCGCCAGAGGGGTCCAGCCCCATCCAGACAAGCTTGCCGCTGTTGCCGCATTGCCAGCTCCTGTTGACAAGAAGGCCGTCCGGCGCTTCCTTGGTCTGTGTGCCTACTATCGCAGACTTATTCACGGCTTTTCGCAGATAGCAGAACCCCTGACTCGCCTCAGAAGGGACGACACCCCATTTGTCTGGGAAAATGAGCAACAGGCAGCTTTTGCTGAACTGCGACAGCGCATGCAATCAGCGCCCGTTCTGGCTCATTTCGACGATGATGCCGACACAGAGGTGCATACTGACGCCAGTAACATTGGCCTCGGCGCTGTGCTCGTTCAGCGTCAAGATGGCATGGAACGAGTAATAGCCTACGCCAGCCGCTCTCTATCCCATGCCGAGGCGAATTATTCCACTACGGAGAAAGACTGCCTCGCAGTCGTGTGGGCAATCGCCAAGTTTCGCCCGTACCTTTATGGTCGTCCCTTCAAAATAGTGACGGATCATCATGCCCTCTGTTGGTTGGCAAATATGCGCGACCCTTCGGGACGACTAGCACGGAGGAGCTTGCGGTTACAAGAATTCGATGTCACCATTGTCTATAAATCTGGCCGCAAGCATGAAGACGCCGACACACTGTCGCGAGCACCCATTCATCTCGTCAGTCAGGGAGAAGAGGACGATGACGCTTTCCTGGGTGCCATTAGCTCGTCGGACTTGAGCAGACGGCAGCGACATGACGCAGAGCTTCGACGAATCATCGATCATTTGGAGGGCCGCGACATAACCATACCACGCCATCTGTCCCGCTCGTTGACGTCGTTCTGTCTGCGGGACGACGTGCTGTATAAAAAGAACGCCCGTTTGAACGACCGTGCTTACCTGCTGGTGGTTCCCAGGGACATGCGAGACGACGTACTTTTCGCTTGCCACGACGAACCTACATCTGGCCACCTAGGCTTCTCACGAACACTTGCAAGAGTGAGAAGTACTATTGGCCCGGACTTTCGGCGAGCGTCAACCAATACGTCAAAAGCTGTCGTGAATGTCAGCGCCGAAAGAAACCCTCTGTCAAGCCGGCTGGCTTACTTCAGCCAATTGAGGTACCTTCTACGCCCTTCGACCAAGTCGGCATGGACAATCTCGGACCATTTCCCCTGTCTGCTGATGGCAACAAATGGGTGGTTGTCGCAACAGACTACTTAACACGCTACGCTGAGACACAAGCGATCCCACGAGCCACGGCTTCAGAGGTAGCGCATTTCTTCGTGCGCCACACCGTGTTGCGTCACAGTGCTCCTTCCAGCGTAATAACTGACAGAGGGGCAGCATTCACAGCACAGCTTATGGACGAGGTGTTTGAACTAAGCAACACCAAACACCGAAAGACGACCGCATACCATCCGCAGACCAACGGACTTACCGAAAGACTGAATAAGACGCTCGCAGACATGATGGCAACCTACATAGACGTACAACACAAAACTTGGGACCGGATCTTGCCTTACGTGACCTTCGCGTATAATACCGCCGTGCAAGAGACCACGCGATTCACGCCATTTCGTCTTCTCTATGGCCGCGAAGTGCAGACCATGCTGGATTCTATGCTACCATGTCAAGACGCTGACGAGTTCAACACTGACGCCGAGGAATTTGCGGAGCGTGCGGAGGAAGCTCGGCAGCTTGCGCGCCTGCACATCGGCCAGCAGCAACAGATGGACGCGCGACGCTACAACATCCGCCACAGGGAAGTGTCCTACAACCCCGGAGACAAAGTTTGGGTGTGGACGCCCGTTCGCCGCCGAGGCCTCAGTGAAAAGTTACTGAGCCGGTATTTTGGCCCGTATAAAGTTCTACGCCGCGTCAGTGACGTGAACTACGAAGTGGTCCCGGACACAACATCGCAAGCACGGACCAGGATACAACCGAGCCCGGACGTAGCTCATGTTGTGCGCATGAAACCGTACATTGCGCGTTCGTAACCGTCTTTTTTTTAATAATTCACCGGTCTTTGCAAATGCCTTTCACTTATAGTTGAGAAGTCGCTTGTTCTTTCATTGACTTTATTAACGTTACGACCTTCATTTAGCCCTTTTGCTTCATCTAGGGTTTTTAGTGCCTTTTCTTTCCACGCGCACATGTTGTAGCATCAAGTTAGTGCTGTTATTATTTTTTTTTTAGTGGAAGGGGGGTAATGCCACCTGCATATAATGGGTCGAGGCAAGAGTAGCTCTCGCCCTAGAAGAAGAAAGAAGAGCGCGCGCTTCTTCTCCGCTCGAGATCCAGCCCCGACGGACGCGCTTCTCAAGAGCTGGCTAGTCGGCGATTTATTAAAAGAACCTGGTTTTTCTAAAGACTCGTGACAATATTACTTTCTTCATTCCCGCAATTTAATTCATAAAAACCAGTATGGCTTTACGCATGGTAAGAGTTCGGTTATGGCGCTGTATTCGCTAAGGCAGCAGATAGAACATCTAAAGCGAAGCAACTTACCAGCGTTGCTAATATCGCTCGACTTTAAGGGCGCCTTTGACTCCGTATGGCATCCGTTAGTATTAGAATTTCTCCAAAAACAAGGATGTCCGAGAAACATATTCAACTTGTCGAAATCATTTTTACAAGATCGATTTGTAGTCTACCAGTCTCCGTTAGGAGAAGTTTCAGAACAGCCGACGCTGCGGGCTCCCCCCATCAGTCCACTACAACATTATAATACATGGACTTCTCGATATTGATTGGCCGCCTCAGGTGTCAGCGCAGGCATACGCCGATGATACGGCCTTACTGTTGTATGCAACCACCAAGACTGGCCTCGAAAATCTAGCCAAGGAGGCCCTAGACAGGGTTTCCAAATGGTCACTAACTGCCAGGGTCCAGATTAGCACGCCTAAGTCGTTTTATTTGGCCTTCCCACATGGGACACCCTCCATCAAGAGTTCCTCCTTCCGCGCGCTCATGGGTGATTTTAGGTTACAACGAAAGGATACGATCAAAATTCTAGGAGTGCTATTCGATTCTCGATTAGGATTTAAAGAACATGTTGATTATATTAGGGAAAAATTGGAAAACATGCCACCAAAAATTATAGCTTACTTTCGAATGCATTATTCTTCAACGGGTCATGCAATCAAAATGATATACCGACAAGTTATATTACCTACAATCACCTATGCAGCGCCGGTATGGTGGCCACCGTACCCAGATTCCATATTAAAGGTTAAGGTCAATTCGTTACACAGGGTGCCACTATTAGCTCTCACTCGAGCGTACCGCACGACGCGTACGGCGGTAATTCAAGTCTTAGCAAAGGCACCTCCGCTAGACCTTGAACTTGACCGGCTGTCTACAGAATTTCACTTGTTTATCTTAAGATAGCCTACGTGTTACGGACCAGACTAATACCATCCCCATGCGGTAGAGTATGCTATCAACCCGTGGAGCGTCCATTCCTCCGAGATGTATCAGTGCACTTTTACAAGGCTAACAACGGCGGAGGCAGTAGCTGTGTCGCAAACCCCAGCTATCCTTGTATATACAGATGGATCGTACACACAAACAGCAGCAGGATCTGCCTTCGTAGTACTCACCCGAACGGAGCGGATCATCAAGGTGGCCCGGTACCGCTTAGTTAATGCTAGCGGGGCATATTGCGCAGAGACGCTGGTTCTAACAGAAGCGTTACTTTATTTAACCGGGCGATCTCTCTGCTATCCAGTCAACATATATACGGACTGTTTGTCCCTGCTGTCAGCCTTGACCACTTTAAAGATAACGGATGGCCGAGTCTTCAAAATCAATAAGCTGATTAGTTCGATAGCCCGGAGGACGACCGTACGGCTATTTCATGTCAGAGGCCATTCCAATATATATGGCAATGACTTGGCAGACATGGCAGCGGCTACTGCGGCGAAACACGGCCTAATGCGGACATCAAAATTATCGATAGCCTCACTCCGGAATAAATTCCTTAAGCAGATGCATTTGCAGTGGTACAAAAATTGGCAGGCAGGAAATCAGGATACAGAATTATATAAATGGGTACCCGACATTCAATCCATACCCAAGTACTTCCCGCCACCCAAATCAATAGTAAGAATAATTACTGGTCACGGCCGCTTTCCGTACTACCTGTCCAGATTTCGTTTGGCAAGCAACAACATGTGCTATTGTCGCTCGTCCTGCGAGTCATTTCTGCATTACCTCAATCAATGCCCCATGACGGCCTACCTGGCTTCCAAATGGACACTTTGCAAAATAGTGAGCGCCCCCCTTAAAACACCTGTAAGGTGGCTTTCCCGCAGGAATGTTTTCCAACCAGAACCTCTCGTTCCCATACTGCTTTTCTAGCTCCAAGCACGTTCACCCCTACACATTCAAGCGAAGGTGTGGGAGCACCACAAAGGCATTTCAAAGCACACTGCAGGAATGTCACGCCTCATTTATGTTCCCCCTGTGCAACGAAAGAACGGGGGAAACCAAATAAAAGAAAGGCAGGGGTTAATGAATGGAAGAAATATTTAGCCGGCTAGTCTGTGGTCGAGGCTATCTGGTGGAAAATAAACTTGCTCGCGCATGCGCAGTAACTATTTTGCAAGCTGTCCATTGGACGGGCGTACGGAGGATGCCCCGTTTGAAGAGACGGCGTACCCCCGTCTCCTACAAAACAAGCGTAACCGTGCCATATTAACACGCATGGAGCGGTTAGTTAGTCGGGCGTTGCCTGACTTCTTGGCCGTGACGAACAACCCGGATGCGGATTGAAACACCCTGTGCAGTGCTTCTGCACTGAGTAAAGTACGCGCATGCGCATGGAGTGTCTGCATGTCTGTGAAGGTCACTGGGTGTCGTTGTGCCGCAGTTCTACCATGCTTTGCATAGGGAATGCATGGAAAATAACCATTGCACGTCGACTATCTCTACTCATTCACGTGGGGAGACTCTGGCTGCCGTGCGACGCTGTGGCTGGCGTCATCCCAGCTACTTGGGAGACCAGGAAATCATTGGGCAGGCCCTGGTTCACGTCCCTGTAAACGCCCCTATGCTTTCGTCTGGTCTTAAGCCGTGGCTGGCTTAGTTCCAGCGACTTGGAACTCGGCGGCCCAGAGGGGTCTACCCGGTCAGATGTCGGTATTGAGCATGGCACATATTGAAGCATGGCAGCATGCCGATGACACGTCAAGTCTCTATCACACGCTATTGCACGGATTAAATTCTGATTTAGTATGCGTGCGGAAACGCTCGCCTTACCCGGAGAGCGACGTCTGCCGCTTGGCACTGTGGCTGGCGCTATCCCAGCCTCTTGGGAGGCCGGCATCCCACTCAGGCGGACATGCATAAGTTACAGGCATGTGAAAGTTACGCTTGATGCTGGCTCGAAGCCGTGGCTGGCTTCTGTCCAGCGACTTGGAGAGCGGCAGATTGCTGTCGCCTAGGCTCCTGAGTTTGATTTGGATGGCGGGCTATGCGGAAATGGGCCTACCCGCAGCACTTATTCTGTGTTCCCGCAGGCCGTCCGGTTTGCACAAGTGCGAGCGCGTGCTTCTCTTGCAGAGGGACAGCTCATCACGCACTATAAGTCGTACTGGGCGGTCTCTCTTCTTTTGTCACGTCTTGCGTAGTTCACAGGTGCCTCTCACAAGTACGGGCTCACTTCATCAGGCTCTACATCCGGCCAGGTGTCCGGGATCATTAATTGCGGAGGACCTTCCAGGTCCACCTTGCACGTTGGATACGGGCTCATCATTCTGGCCACTCACATGATTTTCTCACGAATAAACGCCCACGTGAGTACTTTCCGTGCTCGCTGAGCCAACGCATTAGGACACGTAAGCGTTACCGTGCCTCAAATTTTTTTCTACCAATTGGCTTTTTCCATTAAATTAGCGTTTTGGGTAGCTTTTATACCCGTATTCGTTTATTTTCAATTGGTTTTACGCCCGTTATTGCTACCAGTAGGAGCGGGCTTGTCACCACTTTTATTTTATGTTATCTTTCTGTCCGGGTGAGGGAGAGTTTGAGGTGTGGCGGAAGAGTTCTTTCAGCCAAACAGCTGGACGAGAATATTCAGTGTCGAGCGGGGAGTTTGACACTGAGCTCTCGTGCTTTTGCTCGGATACCCGCCGCCTCGGCTCCTCGGCTCCTCGGTCAGCCTCGGCGGAGGCTGACCGTTTGAACGATTGCTCGCATCGGTGTTCTACCGGCAGCGCATTGATCTCCCAGTAGAAGACTTGTGGCCCTCGGGCCTAGGATCGGGCGGCAGTATCCTTATTTCGTATTGAGAGTTTGTATTATTGTTACCGTTCATTCCGGTGTCTTTATTTGTTGTATCGGTCTTTCTGAGCTAAAGCGAGTCAGTCCATCCCGATGTGATTTTCATCTCCTGGTCAAGGGCACTCCCCTTGGCTAGCTTCTATACCGGCCAAGGATTGGCCGATTGATTCTTTGTTACGCAGTGGAGTCAGCAACGTCCCTGTGGCTCTGGTGCCTACCAACGGGGGCACGATACCGATGAAGAATCCAAAGGCGATTCAAGTGGAGCTTCGGAAAGCCACTTCGCAGTTCCAGCAAATCACTGAGGTTCGACAGTTCGGTCGCGGAGGCATTCTGTGCTGTTCTGCAGATGAGGAGTGCGTTCGAGAGCTTTTAAGTTGTTCCGAGTTTGCAGCGCATCCGGTGAGCCCGTTTATTCCAGCACATCTTGCATGTTCGAAAGGCATAGTCCGCGGTGTAGATACGAGCCTGACACCTGCAGAAATACTGGATTTATTTTCGGTGGCAGGTGTAGTATCAGTATACAGGTGTACCCGAATGATTGACAACAGGAAATCACCTACTGAGTCAGTGATTGTGACTTTCGTAGGAACAGTCAGACCTTCAGAAATTAAGGCATGGCCACTCATATATAAGGTAGAACCACTCACTCCCAAGCCACTACAGTGTTTGAGATGTTGGCGTTATGGACACAGCGTAAAAGGGTGCAGGTCAGTAGCTAGATGCCGGCTATGCGGTGAGAATCATGACAGCCGCGATTGCAGCTCCGAAGAAGAGAAGTGCTGTTTATGCAGTGGAGCACATCCTGCAGACTCCGCAGACTGTGTGGCAAAAGAAAGAGAGCTCAGTGTATTGGAAATTGTAGAACGCAAGCGGTGCTCTCGGAGGGAAGCAGTTGCGGAACTGCAGGAAAGAGCAAAAGGCTATGCGGGCGTTACAGCTCGTCATACTACTGCCATGGATGCATCCTTCGCAAAATCTATAGCAGAGGCCATAGAGAAGGCTACGGAAAAGGCAATGGATCGTCTAGCAAACAATATTTTTGAAACCTTGGCACAGATGCTATCAAACCAGTTGACCCAAATTCTTGGTGTCGCGACTGCGCAAGAGCAGGAGTCGCAGGCATCGATGATTCCACACCGTACGGAGATGGAAAAATTGACAGAACGTCAGCGATCTGTCTCTCCTCAAGCAGGACCTTCCAAAACTTCAGAACATAACGATTTGGAACCCCTAACGGACGATTCGGAAGGATTTGCAGATATGGATACAAACTCTCAAAAAACACTGAAGCGTACCCGATCTCCCCCCATCAAAAGTTTCTCCGCATAGTTCGAAATCTAAAAAGTATCTGTCAAAGAAAGACTTCTTTGAGAACCTTTCCAAAAAAGACTTCTTGAAAAAGGATGTTTTGGATCAAGCAGTTTCTGCTACGGTTCTAGCATCAAAATAGGCTCCCTAAACATCTTACAGTGGAATTGCCGCTCGATTGTTTCTGCTACCACAGACCTGTCTTACCTTTCTTCGCAACTTTCCCCAGACATCATTGCACTGCAAGAAACCTGGCTTACAACCGGTCAAAAGTTTTACCTAAAAAATTATCGACTATTTCGCTTGGATCGACCTGGTAGAGGAGGTGGGCTTGCTTTCTTTATATCAACTAAATTCAGTCACAGAGTCAAGATATCTTATCAATGTATGGCTACTGACTGTGAAATTTTGGTATTAGACATAACATTACCAGACTGTGCTCCTTTTTCTTTTGTAAATGCATATTTTCCGGCGGGGGGTGCAAGACACGAGATGCCTAGATGTCATGTTATCTTCCTGCAGAAAGGATATATTATTTACTGGGGACTTCAATTCGCATCACGTGTCTTGGGGTTTCAAAACAGATTTAAGTGGAAAACGCTTGTGGGAATGGGCCCTGGACAAGGATTTATCTTGTTTAAACTCACGCGCTGCTACTTTCGTTAGAGGTCAGTCTAAATCGGCAATAGACTTGACATTTTCTAGCTCCTCCCTAAGTATATGTTCGTGGAAAACTTTAGACTGTGCTACCAATAGTGATCACCTACCTATTAGTTTTGAAATTAATTTTCCTAGAATATTTTTCACCGAAAAGGTCGGCTCATTTGTGAATTATGCAAAGTTAGGAAAAGACTTAAAAGCTACTTTGATTCCTCGCAAGGACATGCAGGAGGATATTAGGGCTATGAGCCTGTGTGCGGTTTTAAAAAGATCAGTAAAAAACGCAACGTTTAAATTAAACTCGGTCACAGGAGGATCCGTTAGTCCATGGTGGAATGAAGATTGCATGAGAGGCTATAGAAGACGAAAAGCTGCATGGAAACAACTTCTGGTCAACCAATGCCCAAAACATTGGTGTGATTATAAATACATAGCAGCTGAGTTCAAACGTACAATACGTAAAACAAAAGATGACTACGATAAGAACAGATTTGGTTATCTTTCTAAAGCTAAAAATAAAAAAGCCCTTTTTAGATTTTTACGATCTCGAAAGGTGTTACCTCCCTCTGAAAATATCTATTCTGTAATTCTTTCTCCCCGTGAACTCTCTGAATTAGTAGAAAATATTGCGAAGGGGTTACAGGATAGATTCATGTCAACTATGCCACTGTACATTGTGAACCCAATTGCAGGTGAGGAATTCGATGAAGTTACCATAGCTGAACTGGCGGAAGTAATAAGGCATTTATCTCCCGCAGCGCCTGGACCAGATGGGGTGACCACGTCAATGATAAAAGTAATATTTGAAATTTCTCCAAACGAAATACTCAATATGGTAAATTACTCTTTGAAAAATGCTTGGATACCTGCTGATTGGAAGCTGTCCAAAGTGATTCCGCTACTTAAAAAACAGGGAATTGGATTTGCCCTTGACAATATACGACCAATATCACTGACATCTAATCTGATTAAACTTGTAGAAAGAATTTTGAATGTCCGGGTAATGAAATATATTGATGATCACGCAATACTAAATCCCAGTCAAATTGGTTTTAGATCTGGTTACTCAATATGGTGCGCGCACGTTGATTTAGAGAGTCGCATACAATTGGCTCGGCGTCGACGCGACTACTGTGCATTAGTCACTCTAGATTTGGCTAAGGCGTATGATAAGGTTGAGCACTCATTGTTAATAAAACAGATGGAACATTACAACTTTCCTAACTACATCACAGCGTGGGTTTCAGAGTTTTTAAGAGAAAGGAAATTTTATTGCTTTAAAGATGGGTACGTATCTAACAGATATAGACAGAAACGTGGCGTACCACAGGGGGCTGTCCTGTCTCCAGTTTTATTTAACATATTCTTAAGCTCCATTCCATCACATCAGGATATTCAATTATATGTGTATGCAGATGATATTGCTTTCTTCGCGACAAATAAGGATCTGCACGCACTATATCAGACACTACAAAATTATATGAATACGCTAGAAGCATGGCTTAAAATATTCATATGACGTTGAATGTCAAGAAAAGCGCGCTTCTCGCGTTCTCTTTTATGCAGCCTGTCAACATCTCACTCCTTTATTGTTCAGAGCTCATTCCCCAGGTAGATTCCCTTAAATATTTGGGCATCATATATAATGCAAATTTGAATTGGAGAAGCCACATAGAAGAAGTCTACTGTAAAGCAACACGTGCCATGGGTTGGCTACGGAAGTTAGCAAACAGTAGAAGAGGGTTGAGAAGGAACACACTGATAATGATTTATAAACTGTACGTGCGGCCTATCATGGAATTCGGGTGTGTGTTATTTTCTGGCAGTGCAGCTTATAAAATGAGACCCTTAGTACTGTTGGAAAGGGAAGCTTTGCGTTTATGCCTTGGTCTCCCAAAGTTTGTTGCAAACAATGTGTTGTATATGGAAGCGCGACTACCTTCCTTGCTAAATAGATTTAAAATACTCACGGTTCAAACCTTCTTAAACATATACAATTCACCTCAGAGACGATCTTGCTATATTTTCATTGAAGAACCGAGCTTATTCTTTGACACAAATTGGTCGCGACTACACACCCCGCAAATTATATTTGTACAAGCGATGCTAGAACCACTGAATGTAAAAATTAAACATATTGGCTCAACAGGTAACCTCGCTTCAACCCTTAACATAGAATTTGAAGATATTTTCCCTCCTAATGCGAAGCAAATACCATTTCGGTATTTAAATGATCAGTTAGAAGATTACCTAGCGCACCTGACAATAAGCAATATAATTGCGACGGATGCGTCTGTGTCAAAAGAAAAGGCTGGAGTTGGCATCTTCTCTTCTTCTCTTGATTGGTCCTTTTCGGTTCGACTCCCAGATTATACGCCTATATTCATTGCAGAGTTATTGGCTGTTGTTCTAGCTCTACGCAAACTTCCTTCAAGTGAATCAGCAGCAGTGATCGTAACAGATTCTCTCTCAGTATGTACTGCACTATCTGCGGCAACAAATTTAACACTGATTCATACGTTTCGCCATCTAATACCGCCACACTTACAAAAGATCCAACTACTGTGGGTACCAGGACACCGCGGACTATATTTAAACGAAATGGCGGACTCATTAGCCTCAATAGCCCTGAGTGGTCCCATTATCCCAGTTTTACCAGACACGGCTTACGCGACAGCATTAAGATTCAGAAATGCCTGTTTGCAAAGGGAAATAGGCAAATTATCTTTGGATAAAGTGACAGATTTCGCACATTTAAGACATTGCTGGAATAAACAGTGGTGTGAATCTCGGCAGTTAGAAGTTTCTTTCACGAGATTACGCTGTAGAATTCCGACACTGAATTATTACCTGAATAAAGCTGGCATCAAGGCGTCCCCGTTGTGCATATTTTGCAATGAAATCGAATCAATAGAACATTTCCTTTTATTTTGTCGCCGCTATTCTCATCAGAGAAAAAAGGTACCTGCAAGCCCCACTTCAAAAGTTAGGATTAGCTGTAAATGTTCCAGTAATTTTGTCATTTGGCGCTACTTCATTAGGTTACAGCCACAGGGATGTCTGCTCTGCTGTAATAGAATACATAAAAGAAACAAAAAGATTACCGTGTTAGACTATTTTTATCATTTCTTATTCTGGGTGTGCAACCCGACGTTATTTCTAGCATAAAACTCCGTTGGACTGACCGCTTGCTCATTAAGCATTTTCATGTATTAAACGTTTTATAAAAAAAAATACAGATTGGTTTAGTTTCAGACCATTATTTTAAGCCTCCTGCCGCCCGGTTCTTGGCCCATCCCCCCTTTGTGGGTGAGCGCCATTCATACGAGGACATCATCATCATCATCATCCTCGGCTCCTCCTGTTTCTGGCCAAAGGTCAGTCAATTTTGATTAGTACGTCCAAATTTTAGCTGGGGGTTGCTTTTAAAGGTTCAGGGACCGATCCGGACGTGTTGGAGAGGGCGAAAAAGGGCTATTTATTTAATTTCGGGCGTTCGTTGGCCGCGGCTCGGGCTGGCCGAGCGGGTATGCGCCGCTGTTAAGGGCGCGACCCACTATGCCCCCTAAGAAGGCTTTACACGATGTTTCGCGCTCGGGGACGCCTTCCCCGCGCGGGCGGTGACGCCGGTCGATGCCGATGGCGCGGGCTTCTCTCCCGAGGGTGACGGCGTCCTCGGGAGGTTGCAGGCGCTCACGGAAGGGGCGGCGCCGTCAGTGTTCGCGGGTCCGGTCCAGGCGAGTGATGAAGACGACGACGATGCGGGGACCTCGGACTCGGGAACGACCGCATGTACGTTCGCCCGATTCTTGAATTTGGTTGTGTACTGTTCTCTGGTGGGCCAGCATACAAGATTAACCCCTTGATTCTTTTAGAGAGAGAAGCTCTTCGCAGTTGTCTAGGTGTGCCAAAATTTACAGCTAACAACGTTTTGTACCAAGAAGCTCGGATACCCACTCTCGCTTGCAGATTCCGTCTTTTAACAGTTAAAACTTATTTAAAATTTTATGATTCCCCTCTTAGGCGGCAGCAGTTCGTATTTTTTGCTGAATCCAGGGCTTTCTTCAATGAGCATTGGTCCAGAGTATATAAACCTCAAGTGTTGTTTGTTCAAAATCTACTAGATGCCTTAAATGTTAATATAACCGAGATCATTCCGACAGATAAAACCACGGGCAATGTGCAAATAGAACTTGATGACATCTTTCCAACAAATGCCAAACATTTGCCCTCTAAGTATTTGATTGGCTTATTAGATGAGCACCTCTCACAGTTAGGAATTAATACTGTAATTGCAACCGATGCATCTATGAGTGATAAGAAAACAGGTGTGGGTATTTTTTCTCAATCATTATCCTGGTCATATTCATTACGCCTCCCAGATTATACACCCATATTTGAAGCGGAGTTAACGGCAATTATTCTAGCTATTCGAAAACTTCCAGCAACTTATTCGACAGCTGTTATAGTGACTGATTCGTTATCCGTGTGTTCATCCCTCTCTTCGTCGTCCGAATCAGCAGTACTAAATACATTCAAAGCATTAATCCCTGCATACATGCGACTAGTGCGATTGATATGGGTGCCAGGGCATCGCGGTATATATCTAAATGAGATGGCTGACTCACTCGCGCGAATATCCCTTGATGGTCCAATTTTGCCAGTTATACCTCCTACAGCTTATGTTACAGCGGCGAGATTCAGGAAATTTTCTCTTCTTGAAGATTCATTAAAAGTTACAACACCGAACCCAGAATTTTCGCACTTGCATGTCGCGTGGGATAATAAATGGTGTCCCACGCGTAAACTGGAAGTCTCCATCACTAAATTACGATGCCGTATTCCACCGCTTAATTTCTATTTACACAGGTCTGGTCTGGTGCCATCCCCACTGTGTTCTAGCTGTAACGAACCTGAAAATATCGACCATTTCCTATTAAGCTGTCGCCGTTTTAAAATTCAAAGAAAAAAATGCTTTGAAATTTTATTCAGAAAATTAGGAATACCACTAAGTACTCCAAATATTCTTTCCTTTGGAGCTGCTTCATTGGAATACAGTAACAGGAACGTCTGCGGGGCCCTCTGCAAATTCCTGAGTGACACAAGGAGATTACCTTGCTAAATTACTGCTCAGCTTTCTCCCCGAACCAAACCAAATTGAGGACTTCATTATTAATCAGCATTAAATTAACCTATTCATGAATCAAGTATTGGGGATAACTTTGAAGTATATATTAAAAAAAATTTTTTTTTATCAATCTCTGTCGTTATTGAAATTTGTTTTGTTTCTCGAGAAATTACCATATTCAAATTAAAAAAAAAAAAGAATTATTTTCCTTTCCTCTGCCTAGCCCAATTTTTTTCTTCACTTAGTTTAACCGCCGGCTTCTTGGCCAATCCCCCGTGGTGGGTAAGAGCCATCATTGAGGAGCAAGCAAGCAAGCAAGCAAACGACCGCAGTGGCCGCGGGTTTTCCCGCGGACGTCGGTGGTCGTGTTCAGAGGCGTGTGCGAGAGATTGAAGACGAGGTCTCTCGGTTCCTTTCGGTTTCGACGAACAAGGTGCCGGTGCCTGCTCGTAATTTTGTTATGAGCAGGCTGTTCGAGCTGGTGGCCTTCTGTGGGGACCTGCGGGCGAAGGCGGCATCGGAGAAAGGTGCTGCCGTGGCCCTGCAGGGCCAGCTCGTCGAGACACGCCGGGAGATGGCCGCGCTGCAGACGAGGAGCCTGGACGCGATCCCTGGGTTCCCTGCTGTGCCCGGTTGCCCGGGCCTTGCCGCCGCGGATCTGGCGGGCTGTCCCGGGGCGCCGGGGGCCCCGCCCGCGGCCCCGGGCGGTCCGCGCTCGTACGCTGCGGCACTGGCTGGTGCCGGTCCTTCCCTGGCTCCCTCTGTGTTCGGGCTGGACGTGGGCGACCTCTCGGCTCAGGTCCAGCGTAGGGAGCACGACTACCTGGCGTTCCTGGCGCCCACCGCGCAGACGGCGACGCCGGCGAGGGACGTACTGCTACTCCTAAAGACGAACATTGACCCAGCGTCCAAGGGTATCACTGACGTCATCCTGCGGCACACCAGGTACGGCCTGACTGTCTTTTCAAACACACAGGACACCATCCAAAACTTGGCTCAGGCAATACAGGAGAAGGCGGTCACGCGCGCCTCGATTTCGGTCCGCGTGCCAGGGAAACGCAACCCGCATGTAAGGTTCTCGGGGGTGGACCCCGACGTCGATCAGGACCGCTTTTTCGCAATGTTGAACGAGAGGAACGCGGCGCTGGACCTCGACACGGCGCGGTGTAAGGTTAGGGTCGTGTTCAGGGAACGATCAGGTACCAGCGCGTTCGTCGCGGAGGTGGACCCGGACAGCTTCCGCAAGATAATGTCGCGGCCGCATATCTCAATGGGGTGGACCGTCGTCCAGGTGTCTGAAGATCTGCACGTGCCCACGTGCACGTTCTGCGCTGCGTACGGGCACGGCCGCAGCTCATGTCCCCATAAGCACGACGAGTCAAAGGCAATCTGTATGAAGTGCGGTGATAGTCATTTGGCAATAAACTGTACCGTGCGTATGGGGCATCCGGCGGGGTTCCCCGCATGTCCGCTGTTGATGGAGAGGGTGGCGCGCCTTCGGGCCAGGACGAACTACGGCTGCCGCGAGTAAAGGGCGGGGGCCAGAGGGCGGTGGGATGGACGGTGTGGGGGAGAGCAGGGGGGGGGGGACCGGGCGACGCAGGCGAAGACGCACGTGAACGCGGTCCGGCGGCGCGAGCAGACGACGCGGCGCTCGGCCAGCCGGGTCGAGAGGGGCCGGTGGCGGTGAGGTTCCTGCAAGTGAACCTGGACCATGCGCGATTAGCAACCTCCAACCTGTGTGACCGCATGCAGGAGGCCGAAGTTCCGCTGGCGGCGGCGTCTGACCCATACAGGCCCGGAAAGAGTTTGGGCAAGCCGCCCCCCAGGGCTTCCAATACATAGCCGTCGACGCGGACCCGGTGGCCGCGGTCATCGCGCGGAAGGTGCCGTACGACATGTGTCCCCCTGCTGGTGACGGAGCGGGTGGTCGCGGTGTACTGCGAGGCGCGCGGGTACGATTTCACTTTCGTCTGCGTACGCCCCACCGCAGAAATCCATGGAGCCCACCCTAGTGGATATAGAGCAGGCCATGGCACTGTCGCGAACCCGCAACCTGGTGGTTGCGGGTGACTTCAATGCACAGTGCGTGGGGCGAGCAGACGTCTGACTCTCGAGGATCACGTTTGATTGAATTTGCGGCCGCCAACGGCCTTCTGCTGTTGAACGACTCCGGCTCCCTCCCCACCTACGAGAACAAGTACTCAATGAGCTGGATAGACGTTACGCTTGTCACGCCCTCGGCGATCGTCGCCGGCTATTCCTGGCGGGTGAGGGAGGACGTGACGTACTCGGAGCACCGTTACATCGACGTCACGATTGGTGATGAAGCAGTGCGTCGGCGGGAAGCGGCTCACGAGATACGCCTGCGAGCAGATGTTGGAATCCCTGGGGAGGGAACGGTGGTTCGACCGGGTGGTCCGTGCGCGGTTGCAGTCGGCTCGCGCGCTCGAATTGGTTGTGGCGCAGTTCTACCGACTTTTCGACGCATACCGGCGCAGGTTCCTGAGGCCTGCTCATGGCACAAAGCGTGGGAACCCGTGGTGGACGCCGCAGCTCGCGCTGCAGCGCAGGCGAGTTAACGCGGCGCGGCGCAGGTTTCAACGCTGCAGGGACGACGCCCTGCGTGACGTATTTCGGGCGGAGTATAGCGCGATGCTCGCCGCGTTCCGCCGGGACACCACACGAGCGAAGGAACCGTACCTGAGGGGGTTTTGCGCGGAGCGTGCGAGAAGGTCGATTTTCTCGTCTCCCTACAGAGAAGCATTCGGGAGACAGCGCGCTGACCTGGTGCTTCCACCCCTCGCGAGGCCGGATGGCTCTCATACCGCCACACACTTAGAGGCAGCGGCCCTACTGCTTCAGACGCAGGTCGCGGTCGACGACCCGGCGTCGGACGACTGTGAGCACGAGAGTGTGCGACATCAGGTCAGCAAACCGTACTGGACGCGTGAGCAGGACGCCCCTTTTTCGCGAGCAGAGCTCGAGGCGGTCGTACTGCAGATGCGCGACAGGTCGGCGCCGGGGCCCGATGACTTAACGCCGGCGATAGTAAAGGGTCTAGTGCGGTCGCAGGCCCCCTTCCTCCTGTGGTTGTTCAATTCGGCCCTTCGCCTGGGACATTTCCCGTCCTGCTGGCGGAGGGGCCGGATAATCTTCATTCGGAAGCCCGGCCGCCTGTCGGAGTTGACCACCTCTTACCGACCAATCTGTGTAAACTCGGTGCTCGGAAAGGTGCTAGAGCGCCTACTAAACGGCAGGCTCTATTACTTCCTGCACCGAGGCAGCCACATACACCCTCACCAGTATGGGTTCACGCACGGTAGAAGCGCAGTGCTGGCGCTGCACGGGCTGCACGATTGCCTTCCTACGCCTAAAGACCGAAAATACCCCCGCAGTCTTGATGTCCCTGGATTTCCAGGGTGCATTTTACAACGTGTGGCACCCGTTGGTGCTCCAGTTTTTTAGGGACCGCCGGCTGCCGTCGCAATTGTACCATATGTTGCGAACCCTCCTGTCGGATAGGGCCGTTGTCTTTCGTTCGCACGCCGGGCAAGTCGAAGCGAATCCTTCTCTGGGCAGTCCGCAGGGCTCGCCCCTCTCGCCGCTGCTGTGGAACGTGGTGATTCACGGCCTCCTGTCCTTGCCCATGCCCGAGGGTGTGGTGGTGCAAGCGTACGCGGACGATACCGTGATCGTCATCCCCGGTAAGACACGCCTGGTCCTCGGAGAGGTCGGATCCGAAGTACTGCGGCGCGTCGAACATTGGGCCAAACGGTCCAAGGTGAAGCTAAGTAGGGAGAAGACGTCGTGCGTGCTCTTCTCGCACGGGGTGGGCGGAATGGAGCGTGTCCGGCCCTCCATCCGCGCGGATGACTCTTCCAAGAGTATAAAGTTCACGGACACGCTTCGGGTGCTCGGAGTTGTCTGACCGTCGCCTCTCCTTCTTTGCCCACGCGGACCACCTGCGTGAGAAGGTCGATCACTTGTCGGCCAAGGTGGTGGCCTTCAAGAATATGGCGGGCGCCCTCCGGCCGGAGTCGATCCGGCCTGCTGTACAAGCAGGTGATAGTACCGGCTATCACGTACGCCTCGCCGATTTGGTGGTCTGAGCGTCCCGACTGCCGCATGAAGAGTCGACTTATATCGGCGCAGCGCTCGGCCCTGTTAGCCCTGACGGGTGCCTATAAGACCACGAGGACGGCGGCCCTCCAGGTGCTGGTACACGCTCCACGTATTGAGATAGAACTGCGCCTCCTCAAGTAAGCAGTTCGAGCTGCTACATTTAAAACGCCCGGTGGCGTGGGAGGGGCGGACGGTCGACCCGGCAGACGTAGCGCTGCCGGTGGACGGTTTGACGTCCAGGTGGCGCAGGTTTGTCGCCTCTCGGTACGCGAGGCGCGAGAGATGGCACGGCGCTCCGGCACGCATATTTATACGGATGGTGCGCACACGTCCCACTCCTCAGGAGGCGCGTTTGTCGCGTTCGGGGCTGGTACGTCCATCCTCGCTGTAGGACGCTACCATGTCGAACATGCCACCAGTGCGTACTGCACGGAGATCGTGGCGCTCGCTGAGGCCCTCCGGTACCTGCGCGCGAGGGACTCGCATGGGCCGGCATATGTGTATACGGACTGTCTCTCGGTCCTCCAGGACTTGGCGAGCACACATTGTCTGGATCCGCGCATTGACAGCATGCGCGAGTGCATCGCAACGATCTATGCGGTGCGCCGCCTACAGCTGTTTCACGTTCCCGGCCACAGGGGAATATTCGGCAACGAGCTCGCAGAACTTTGTTGCGTCGCGAGCCGGTCGATCGGGGCTGCCGCGCAAAGCTTCCCTATCCGTAAGGACGGTTAAGGCGCGCTTCAGGCGGACCGCGCTGCAGCTTTGGGCCAACGGACCGGCGCGAGTCCCATACGGGGACCGGAACTATTTAGGTGGGATTCCGGACCTCACACGCCTGCCGCCATTCTTTCCACCCAACAAGCACCTGGTCACACTCCGCACAGGCCACGGCAGGTTTCCGTCGTATTTTCACAGATACGGATTAATGAGGCAGCCGCTGTGCCCCTGTGGTAATCTCTGCCCAAACCTACAACAGTACTTTGGGGAGTGTGACATTACCCAGGCCCTAGTCGATCGGGTACAGCCGCGGGGCGCCCTCGCAGCCAAGGACCGAAGCGTAGTACTAGCGATTGCCAAAAACCGCGCGCTACTTACGAGGATGGCAATCGACCGTAAGTGAGCGCACACCGGACGTAGCAAAATAACATTGTTCACATACACGACACGACATGCAAGCGCCTGGCTCGAGACTGTTTGTCTCGTCGGTGCACAGGGCCTTTGGCCGTGTAAGGCGGGGATATATCCCCTCCCTGTGCGCGACAGGCAACTGTCGACAGCGGGTGCGACAGTCGGGCCGTGCCTGGCGTTGCTCCAAGGTCGCCAGGGGACCTCAAGACACTGCTGAAGAGCCTGCCGGGGGAAATCGACCACGGGACTTACCTCGCCGTTTGCGACAACCCCGGGATCACCCTGGACCTGGTGCCCAACGGACCGAGCGGTGGCGACCCCAACAACTGTGCATCACTGATGCTTGCAGCTGAACGGATGTGTTTTTTTTTATTTATTTTTTTTATTTTCTTTCTCGTTATGGTACTCTGTACATTACCGTCCTTTTTTTCCTTCTTTTCCTATCGCATGTACTGTCTCCCTGCGCCTTGACGCGTGTGTTTTTTCTGTTTCCCATCCCTTTTTTCATCCTGCCCCCTGCGTTGGGTCTCTTTCCTTGCCTCTTCTCCTTGCCTCTTCCTCAGTGACTCTCTCACTGCCCTACCCCGTACCACTATGGCATGATGGTGCCGAACTGTGTCTGTCTTATTAAAAAAAATTATGCTCCGCAGGTATCTGTGCTCGCCGTCCCAACGCCTTCGGGCACGTAAGCGTTGCCGTTTGCCCCATATTTATTTTTTAATATTTGCTTTTCTACTAAAATATGCCCTTTGGGTAATATTTATAAAACCCCTTTTCATTTATATTTGATTGGCTTTAAACCTGGTATGCGCAAGCAGGGACACGTTTTTCCCACACCTTCATTTTTTGCCATTATTTTATTGGGAAGGTGGGAATGAAGTTTACCGGGGCGGAAGAGTTCTTTCAGCCAAACAGCTGCACGAATGTATTCAGTGTCATGACTCCCGGCGATGACGTACGCCTCGCCGATTTGGTGGGACGAGACATTCCCTGACTGCAGGTTGAAGGCCCGGGTGGTCTTCCTGCAGCGGTCCTTGCTGCTCCACCTGTCGGAGGACTTCCGGACAACTCGGACGACAGCGCTGCAGGTTCTAATGCGCGCCCCGCGAATCACACTCGAGCTAGACAGAATAAACGCAGAGTTTCGTCTCCTGACGTTGCGTAGGGCGGCTCGCCACGGGGACGTCCTCATGCGCCCGGAGGAGGTTATGTACCCTGTGGACTGGCTCGGGGTGCACCCTGCCGATTGGGTGTCGGTCCCTCATAGTAGGTTAAGCGCCCGCGACGCCGTCCTCACAGCTCGAAGTGGCGGGCTGCACATATACACGGACGGCTCGTACTCGGAGGCACTGGCGGGGGCGGTACGTCGTCCTCGGTCCGGCGGACTGCGTGGCCGCAGTGGGTAGATTCTCCCTTTCCAGGGCCACGAGCGCATTTTACGCAGAGGCGTTGGCACTGGCCGAGGCAATAGATTGGCTGCGCAGCCACCCAACCATCCGCGCCGTGAACGTTTACACGGATTGCCTCTCGCTCCTGCAGGCGCTCTCTTCGCGCAAGAACACAGACCCGCGCATAGCGGCCATAAAGCGTACATTACGCCACATCGACCCTGCCTCACCCGTCCGGTTCTTCCACGTGCCGGGGCACGCAGGGGTTTTCGGCAACGAGGTAGCGGACTATATCGCTTCCCGCGCCACCAGACACGGCCAGCCCACTCCTCACGGGGCATGGCCGCTTCCCATCGTATTTCCACCAATTCAACATGATCCCCAACTCTCGGTGTTTTTGTGGGAGGCCTGCGACTCAGTAGAGCACTACTTGCTCGACTGCGAGAACAGCAGCCACCTCGGTGAAAAGCTGCGACCGCAGGCGAGCAGTGACGAAATTGCTATCCGCGCATCCTACAACAACCACGGACCGCGCCCTGCTTACACAGCTGGTGAAGTGCGTGAGTGACGCTATTCCGGATATCTTGCGGTAGTGCCGAATCCAGACCACCTCCAGTCTTCTCCTTGTCGAACGAATCAGGCGTACAAACACAAACATTCTTTCACCTGACTTTCACTGTACATACCACGACACGTTAGGGTGTGCGAGCCGTGGGATGCGTGGGCCACGCCCTCCTGTAGACCCAAAACGCGCGAGGTCATGTGCCTCAGAGGTCATGGGCCCTGCGCCATCTCCCGGTGAGCACTCATCACACCAGTGCAACACGGCACCACACAACAAGACTCGTGACGCCCCCTCTGTAACGGCAAACTGTCCCCGGTGAAGTCGGCTGGTGCCCCTGTGTGATACCGCGACGTCGGATGGCCCAACGAACTAAGGTGCCGGTGGGAGGCCTTTTTCCTCAGAGGACTGCTCTCAGTCAAGCCAACCGGTACCAGCGTACGGCAACAAGCCTTTGACAGCCCAACGGTCGAAAGTGCCGGCGGAGACACTTCTTCGTTGCAAGACTGCTCCTAGTCAAGCCGACTAGTACGGGCGTGTGACACCACGCCTTCGGACAGATTTCGAACGGCACGATCGACCAAGGCGCCGGTGGGAGGCTTCGTCTTTGAAAGATCTGTCCCCGGTCACATCGACTGGTACCTTTACGCAAGAACTGGCCTCCGGTGCTGTGTGTCTCAAAGGCACCCTCTGATGCTTTGCATTTCCGTTTTCTTTTTTCCTCTCTTTCGTTTCCTTCTATCTTGTCTCTCTCGCTATCATTTCATTCCTGTAATCATCTCATTTCAAACTGGGCATGGCCCAGCCCATCTCTGCCTCATTTCTTCAGTCATTAAAAACTCCGCGGGGCTCTGTGCTCGTTGAGACCTTGGGACACGTAAGCGTTACCGTTAGTCCATACTTTTATTTTTCTAATTGGCTTTATTTTAAATTTACGCTTTGGGTATAACTTCAAACCCCTTTTCATTTATTTTGATTGGCTTAATACCTGGTGTGCGTCAGCAGGAACAGGTTTTCCCTGTTCGCCAACCCACGTGTTACGGCCCAAACTATTACTTGCCGACATCATCAATTCAATACGTGCGCGATATTTGGCAGGATCATCCGGCAGACCGCGCTTGCACGCATTTGTTCCGCTGTTTAACGCTTCTCTTGTTTATCTGGCAGTCACCATGTGACTTAATCGCGTTTTTGTTCGTGCACGAAATAAAATTTTCAGTTGAGTCAGCGCTCGTGTCGTCCGTTTCTTGTCTTTTGTCTGTGCCGCGCTGCACATTTACCCGAAGATGTTTAACGCGGGGAGAAGTGGATCATATGGCCACATCTCGCGCACTGCACGTATACATAGACGGATCTTACACCACACGGTCTGCCGGCGCTGCATTTGTCGTTCTTGGCGCAAGACAAAACGTTATCAGAGTGGGCCGATACAAGGTCCTCGGTGCCAGTGGTGCTTACTGTGCAGAGGCAATAGGTTTTCAAGAGGCCCTTAATTATCTGTTCACCGTCCGTACAAAGTTACCGGTACATGTATATATCGACTGCATGTCATTACTGCCGGCTATTGCCAGCCCTAAATCTTCGGACGCACGGGTGGCACAGATAATTGGGCACCTCAGCAAACTTAAAACACACCTTGCCGTACACCTGTTCCACGTTCGCGGACACAGCAACGTATACGGCAACGATTTTGCAGACGCTGCCGCTGAGTGCGCAACAAAATTCGGCATCACCCGGTATTCAGAATTATCAATCAAATCAATTCGAACGAAATTTTATGACCAGATGTACCACTTTTGGTATACTGATTGGCTTCGAAATCATTCCATCACATCACTGTTTAATTGGGTTACAAGCATTGAAAAAAATACCGCCATATTTCCCACCACACCGTTCCATCATACGCATAATAACGGGACACGGAAGGTTAGGTTACCTTATTACCTGCACCGATTCAATTTGGCCCCTACTTCTATGTGCCCTTGCGGCACAGTCTGCACTGATTTTTTTCATTACTTAAACGGCTGTTCAGTCACTGCGCCGCTGGCAGCCGCACTTGCCCGCTCTCGAAGTTCTTCCATAATGCGAGAAGAACTACCTAGCATTCTAGCAATTAAGAAGAATAGAGCATTGCTCATCGGAATTGAGCGCAGCATAGACCAGCTGCTGCCCGACTATGCCCGCCCACAGCCTGACCCGGACGGATCTTGATCTCATACGACATCGTACGATCACACGATTTAGGCGCCTTTTCAGGCACAAAGCATGCCTTTTCGCTCTGTAGCAGGGCCCTCTTCAGGGCTTACTGCCCGGCTACACATGTAGTGGTGTTACTACTGTTTGCATGGGGCCTCGCTAATAACGGTCCAGCCGTTCGGTGGCGTGGCGGCGACACAGTCCAGCCGCTAGGACGGGTTCCCGTACGGAGATAACGAAATGCCGCACTCCAAACCTGACACGGAACCTCGGAACCGTGGCTGGTACTTATTCCTGCGACGGGGAAGGCGGCAGGAGCTTGCGGGCCCACAGCAGTTGGATTCAAGCATGCGCCTTGAAGCATGCTATCTCTCCACTTGTGCATGCATTTGGCATGCCGCATGCACCGTGTTTTAATGAATGGCCTGTGACTGTTCCGCTTGGGAACGGAATGCACTAACAGGCATGCACTCTGACACGCCATGCCACGACACCCCTATTGGGTGTGGCTATGGCTCGATGGGCGAAAGGCCGTATAACTTCTACGTTCACAAGCATGCACAACGGTTATCCCACGGATTACGACATTGCTTCCATTTTCGTAGCAGGGCAAGTGCGGCTCTGCCATGGAGTGACCGTACTTTTTTTCATTTTACTTTTGCTTGCTTTTAGCGCTGTGATTCTTTTTCTTTCACAGCGAGTTCATTACAATTTTTTCTTCATTACTTCCACATCGTCATTCTCATCTCATACGTGCCACCATTTCCTTACTCACCTTCATCATACCAGGTGGAAAATATGTGCTCGCATACGGCAACCCATACACACAGGCGTGACGCGAAGACGGCCGGCTGGGTTAGAGGTTTGTGGCCGCCTCGTGCTCTCCTTTCCATGGGGGCTGGAATATGCCTTACATGTTCCAGGCCTCATGTTACGTGTGCCTGACATACTTTGTAAGTTTTCCAGAAGACATCGCAGCTCCATGGGCCGGTCCTCACCAGTCATCGCTTCATCACAGGCATGGTTCAAGGCACACGGTTCCCTCTCGGGCACTTCGGGACAGCCATCCATCATTGCATTTACATCAAATCATGAATGCTTGTACAATAAATAGCCTATGCGAGTGCTTTTTGTGCTCGCTGAGCCAACGCCTTGGGACCCACATGTGTTGCCGTGCCCAATCTTTATTTTTCCCATTGGTGTTTTCCCACAAAATTTTGCGCTTTGGGTAGTTTTATTGCTTTACGTTATTGCTTTACGTAGGAGCGGGCTTCTCACCACTTTTATGTTATTTTCCTGTCCGGGTGACGGAGAGTTTGAGGTGGGGCGGATAAAGCACGAGCGCTCGTGCTTTTGGTCGGATGCCCGCAGCCTCGGCGCCTGCAAGAACGTCCCTGAGGTCAGTTTCCTGCCTTCTTCGACGGAATCTCTTGGTGTGAGGCGATTCTTAAAGGTGCCAGGACCCCTGTGATCATGGTGCATCGGCCGAGAGGGACGATTTCTCGTGGTTTTCGGCCTTGGATCTGGGCTCACAGGCTCGCCCCATGGCGGGTATGAGCCGACCCCCACTACTGCCATGGCTGCTAGGGGGGCGGTGCACCAGATCTCGCCACCCGGGGCGGACTCCCCGGCGGCTGAGGGAGTCTCCGACACGCCGCAGTCCCGATTCTCGGATGAAGGTGACAGTATCCTGGCGGGGATACCAGAAACGTATGTTCTGGGAACCCCGAGAGATTCGCAGAGGCTCGTACCCTCTGCAGGCACGACTCGGAATACCGAGGGTAGAAATCTACCCGCTACGGACAGTAACCAGGATGACGATGCCCAGTCGTCGGTGTCGGGGACTACTGCTGTGGAGACCGGCCTGAGGGTGGACCCTGGTTCCCGAGCGCAGGCCCGGGCTCGAGATCTGGAGGACGAGATCTCCAGGTTTTGCGCTGACCCAAGGAACCCTATAACGGTCAGTTGCAGAAACTATATCATGACCCGTGTTTTCGAGCTGCTGAGCCTGTGCTCCGACTCGCGTGCTGATGCTGCCTCTTTGGGCAGCCATCGCTTTGCGGGGCCAACTCGTGGAGGCGCGCCGGGAGATCGCGGGCCTGCAGAGGCGAGTCCTGGTGGCGGAGAGACCGGCGGTTGGGGATGTTCTGGCTGGTGCGTCTGGCGTTCATCGACTGGGTGGGGAGCAGCCTGGCGGACCCCGGTGGCCCGGCGGTGGTTGGGGTTGGCGGCGGGTTGGCTGCTTGTCTCGGGGCGGCTGGCGGCATGAGTTATGCCGCCACCCTTGGCTCCGGTGCGCTGCCCGGCACTCCGGGGGCGGCGCGGACCGGCCTGCCCGGACCTCAGGCTGCCGGTGGGCCTGGCACGGCTCCCCGTCACGACCATGTTGCCTTCCTTACGCCGGTTGGGAGGACGGACACGCCAGCGAGGGACGTCGTCAGGGTGCTGAAGACCAACATAGACCCCGTGGCCAAGGGCATCAGGGATGTGACGCTTCGTTACACGAGGTATGGCGTCACGGTCTTTTCGAACACACGCCAGTCACTCGTGAACATGCAAAACGCCATAGAGGAAAACTGTTGTATTGTTAATTTCGGTTTCGGTTTTGCTTTGTATTTTGCGCATGCCAGGGGGCACCACTCTGCATGCGTGTTCTGTACCGCGCCGCTAGGCGCATGCTGGCGCTCTGTAAATAAATCAGTGTTTGACGAGCATCCGTCTCGAGTAGACGTTTCTTTCTTCGGCGATTCGCGCCACCCCGTTGTGTTGGGCTAGCCGACCTTCCCGCCGGCCGCGTCGGTTACGCGTGCCTGCTCTTCTGCTTCGTGGAGCCGCTAGCGACGACAGAACAAATGGCGACGAGGATGCTGTAAGAACTTTCTTTCATTCAGTGAATTGTTTTTCTACTTCCGACGTGTGTCTAGTCAGCGTTCCCTTCTACGTTCATCTTCGACTTGCTCGAGCACGGCCAGCGTTTCCTGCTTATTTTTCCACGTATCCACAGTTCTGCTGCTTTCGTCTCCTTCCTTCTTTTTCAATTTTTCTGAGATGGCGTCTGTAATTCTTCCGCCCGTGTTTCGTTCAACGCCCGGCGACCCGCCGATTCCATGGCCCGAGTGGAAGCTCATCTTCCAGGCCTACGCGGACGCCGTCGGGGATCATACCAAGAAGCCAGAGCGTCGCAAAGCGTTGCTGTTAAATGCACTGGGATGCGCCGGGCTGCGTCTCTACTACACGTTGGAAGCAGCTAACGCGTCGGCGACGCCAGCGTCGGGCAATGTGTTTCAAGGCGCGCTCGCTCTTTTCGACGAGCATTTCAAAGACGCCTCGTGCGATTATCTCGCACGCGCGAAGTTTCAAGAAAGGCGACAACTGCCGGGCGAACCATTCGCCGATTTTATTGCAAGTTTGAGATCTCTCGCCGCTTCATGCAGGTTCGGCGCGCTCGAGGGCGACATTATTCGCCACCAACTTTTCATTGGGGTGACCATCCAAAACGTCCGCTGCCGACTTCTTCGAAAAGGCTCTTCAATTTCATTGTCCGAAGCCCTCTCAATAGCGCGAGAAGATGAACTTATTCGCGCCCAGTTGGAGCAATTCGCGCCGCACTCAGTGCAGCAGCTTTCCGCTGCGGGGGCCCAAGGCAGCGTTTCTTTGTTTCACGGGACGCGCCAACATGGCGTCTCGTCTTCTTCGTTTCGGCGCGGCGGACAACATGGACGCCCGCCTGCACAGTCTTTCCGTGGCGGTCAACATGGCGGCCCCTCTGCATCGCGGGGGCGAGAAAGCCGTCAAAATGGCGACCCCAGGCCACCGAATTCATTCCTTCCGGGTCAGGATCGAGCATTTAGCTCGCGTCCGCATAATTCTTCACAAACTTCAACCGCACATTGTTTCCGTTGCGGGTCGTCCCGGCATTTGGCCAATTTTGTGCAGTGTCCTGCGAGAAGCCGCACTTGTCTTGCATGCGGAAAAATCGGACATTATCAGTCCGTATGCAGTTCTTGTCCTGCACATTTTCTTCAACCAGTTTCTTCACCTGCTCCTTCGAGCACCTGAGCAGACCAACACGGTCACTCTTCTAAATGTCTCTGCGGAACTGTCTCGCCTGCAAGCCAGCGGAATCATCGAGCCCGTCGCTGCTTCCGACTGGGTGTCTCCGCTAGTCGTCGTGAAGAAAAAAGACAGATCCCTTTCGACTCTGCGTCGACTTACGAGAACCGAACAAGGCCATCATCATCGACGGGTTTCCTTTTCCCCACATTGAAGAGCTTCTTCAGCAGCTCTCCGGAGCGGTATGTTTTTCAAAGCTGGACCTCGCGTCCGCTTATCACCAAGTAGAACTTTCTGAGTGAAGTAGGGACTTAACCACATTTGTATCGCACGAAGGCTTGTTCCATTTTCGCCGCGTGTGCTTTGGGCTCGCATCTGCCCCTGCAACTTTTCAGAAAATGATGGCGCTCATTCTTAAAGATTGCAATGGAGTGTTATGTTACCTAGATGACATTTTGGTTTGGGGACGTACTCGCGAAGAGCACGATGCCAACTTACAATACTGTCTTAAATCGCATCAGTGAATCTGGTATGAAACTTAATAATAAGTGCATTTTTTCTGTGAGCGAACTGCAATTTTTGGGTCATAATGTCAGCTCCCGTGGGTTAACACCTGTTGAATCTAAAGTCCAGGCCATTGTTAATGCACCACGACCTACTGATGCTAAAGCTTTGCAATCTTTCTTGGGCCTTGTAGGCTATTATGCCAAATTTGTGTCGCACTATGCTGATGTTGTTAACCCCTGCGTACCCTACTTCGGCAAGGGCAACCTTTCAACTGGTCAGCTGACGCTGAACAGTTTCATTCGCATCAAGTCAATCCTGGCCTCAAAGCCAGCAGTTAGTATTTTCAATGAAAAACTGCCCATTGTCATCACTACTGATGCATCCGATGTTGGACTGGGCGCAGTATTTCAACAGCAGCAAGGTGATCAGCTGATCACCATTGCTTTCGCATCCCGTACATTGTCTCCTGCTGAGCGCAGGTATTCAGTGGGAGAGCGTGAAGCTCTCGCCTGCCTTTTCGCCTGTGAAAAGTGGCATGTTTACTTGTGGGGCCGGCATTTTACGTTGTGTACGGATCATCATGCACTAGTTGCCTTACTTTCTGCAGGATCTGAGGGCCGTCGCCCCATAAGAATTTCTCGATGGTGTTCCAAACTGATGTACTACAATTTCAGTATGCAGTATTGTAAAGGTGCAAACAATGTGGTTGCAGATGCTCTGTCGCGCCTGCCTCTTCAGATACCAGTTACTGAAGAGCAGGATGAAGAAATTGTTTCTTTAGTTACTTCTTGCATTACTAAGGCTGAACTTCAGGCAGCGACTGCTGCAGACCAAACATTGTCTTAAGTTCTTAAATATTTGCATGAGGGATGGCCTCCCAAAAGTGCTCTGTCCAGTGAATTCTTGCCTTACTTTGCAGTCCGACAGGACCTGTCTTGTGTTGAGAACTTGCTTTTCCGCGATGAACGCGTAATTCCCCCAGCTTCTTTCCGTCACAAGCTTATTCAGCTGGCACATGAGTCTCATCCGGGCATAGTCCGCACAAAACAGAACCTGCGGGAGAGGTATTGGTGGCCCGCCTTAGACAAAAAGGTCGAGCATGCCGTGTACGGCTGCCACATATGTCAGGCGGCTGACAAGTCTGCCAAACCTTCGTTTTCTTCACTACAGCCAGTTGCTTGGCCTGAACGGCCTTGGGAAAAACTTGGTATGGACATCATTGGTCTTTTGCACAATGTTCCGCAAAATGCACGCTTCATCATTTCTCTCATTCACTATCATTCCAAGTGGCCTGAAATTTGTTTCACGAATACCGTCACTGCAGAGGTCATCATTGAATTTCTCTCTTCAATTTTCAGCCGGGAAGGCTTTCCTGATGCCATAGTTACGGACAAGGGTCCGCAGTTTCAGTCTCAACAGTTCGGGACTTTTCTTTCACAACGAGGCATTAAGCATTTGAATTCCTGTCTTCTATCCCCAATCAAATGGGCAGATCGAGCGATTTAATCGCGTTCTGAAGGAACATATGCAGATTGCCAATTGGAAAGCCGTCCTCTCAAACAAGTTTTGACAGAATGTTTAGCTTCCTACAGATTCTCACCGCAGGGCACCACTGGAGTGTCTCCTGCGCAACTTATTCATGGTAGGCGACCCCGAGTTGCTCTCGACATAGTTTCCCTTACATCGCAATACACCAGTGCGCTCTCATGAGCAACTTCGTAACAGGGTCTCCTCTCGTCAACAAGCAATGAAGCACTATGTGGAAAATCGTCGGGGTGCTAAGCCGTCCAAAGTTCGTGTTGGCGACGCAGTCAAAGTTCGCGTGCCGGGGAAACGCCCCAAGTATAGAGGCCCATACAGAGTTTTACAACAAGTTAGTCCAACTTCTTTTCGATTAAGTGATGGCAGCATATGGAACGCGTCGCGCATTGTCATCTGTCATACGGATTCGACTTCAACGCATAAAACTTCTGCCCATCACTCTTCCATGCCTTCTTCCTATACATCAGATTTCTGCATGTGGTCTCCATGTTCGAACACTTCTGCAGGGGGGAGGATTTTCCAGACGGTGTAGCTGTTCAATCTACACCACATGAACTTTCGCAAGCGGCTGAGGCCGTAGAACCGGACGCGGGTCCGGAGTGTAACGCTGCAGCTGAGGCTGCGAGCCCAGGTGTTGAGGCCACGAGTGTCAGTGCTCCGTCTGAGCCCTCACCTCTTCTTCCGACTCTTGAGGCTTCGCCTCAGAGTTCAAGTGATAATGTAGCACAGTCACCTTCTCCTCAAAGGCGCCGCTCCAAAAGGAAGCGTAACAAGCCAAGACGCTTTGCGGATTTTGTGACGTAATGTGCTTAATTATTCTTGCAACTATACTCTGTATAATTCAGGATTAGCTCTGTAGATTCAGGATTCCTCACAGTATATTTCTTTTGTGTAATTCATGAGTACCCTCTTGGACAGAGGTGGTGATGTATTGTGATGATTGCGACGAGCGCGCCATAGCGGAAAAACCCTGAGCGCGCAACTGGGAAAAGAGGAGAAGAAAGAAGACTGGTTCGCGGAGCCGTGCGGGGCCAGCTTCGAGTGTCATCGGGGCTTCGGACCCCGTGCCCAGGGCGCTCGCTTCGGTCGAGCGTGACCTGGTCGCCGGCAAGACGTCATGGTGCGGCACAGCGTCTTGGGGCTCGAGCCAGCGAGTTACACAAGAAGGCTTGTTCCCACCATGCTACCTCCACGGACTCGACGCTACGTTGCCCGGTGCTACGTTCATCGCAACGACGGTGCGCGTGAGTGTGCTCTTGGAAACTTGGTGGCGCGGGAGTGACGCGCATTGACTATTAATATTCCTATTGACTATTAATAGTCACATGTATAAGGTTCCGCAGCTAAGGGCATTCATTATTTTTTCATTAGCAGCATTCTGGAGTGCTTACATGTTCATTGTTACAAGCATTATTCTTGTGTTGTGTAATTTTCTTGCACTTTGGATAATTCATATTAGCCTTCTTCAGTGCTGAATATGTTCATTCCTCTCAGTATAATTCTTTTACTTGTGTAATTCACTGTGTGTTTTACGTGCGTATAAGGAACTTCTTCCGAGAGGGGGGATGATTGTTGTATTGTTAATTTCGGTTTCGGTTTTGCTTTGTATTTTGCGCATGCCAGGGGGGCGCCACTCTGCATGCGTGTTCTGTACCGCGCCGCTAGGCGCATGCTGGCGCTCTGTAAATAAATCAGTGTTTGACGAGCATCCCTCTCGAGTAGACGTTTCTTTCTTGGGCGCTTCGCGCCACCCCCCGTTGTGTCGGGCTAGCCGACGTTCCCGCCGCCCGCGTCGGTTACGCGTGCCCGCTCTTCGTGCCGTTCTTCTTCTGCTTCGTGGAGCCGCTAGCGACGACACAACAAAAACACAGTCACACGATCAGCCCTAGCTGTACGCGTCCCCGACAAGCGTAACCCGCACGTTCGATTTTCGGGAGTCGACCCCGAGATAGGCCAAGACGAGTTAGTACTGCGTGAGAGGAATCCTGACCTCCAGCTGAGTTTGGAGACCTGTAGAGTCAGGGTGTCCTTCAGGGAGCGGGCGGGGGACCATGGCGTATGTAGTGGAAGTGGACCCGGATGCCTTCAAGCGCATAATGGCATCCACACGCCTGTCCATCGGGTGGACGGTAGTCCGTGCGTGGGAGGATCTGCACGTACCGACGTGCACGTACTGCGCGTCCTACGGCCAGTGATGTTCCGTCCTGGACAGAGGAATTCCCTTTCCGAGGCCCGAAAATTCCCTATTTCCGGCATTTTTCCCCGCATACATCGTCAAAAATCCCCGCATATTTCCCTGCACAAAAAAGTTTCTATATATATAGTGTTCGACGTGTTTCAGGCTCTTCCCATCGCTTTCTCTTCTTTCCTGCCCAACTCAAAGCATCGCCTCTGAGATCGGCTTTTAATACTACGAAGGAGCTACCTTGGAGCTCGCTTTAAGCGGTATGCGATGGGGAAGGAATGCTGTACATGCTCATGCACACGGCTACTGCATAAGAAGAAAAGTTTATTATTGTTGTTTTTTTTGGTACTGAGTGACGTGGCGTACATTAATGTGCCTAGCAGACGCTCTGTATCTATATGCACCACATTTTGCACAAAAAGCACGCCAACTTTTCAATAATGGAGACTAAATATTGCGAAATGAAACAAGCTTTTGTGGTGGTATTTAACATTTTATTGACTTGATTAGGAACGGTTCTGCAAACTACCGTAAAGAAAAAAAATATTTGACTGGGAAATCTTTCAATTGACGGCAGAACTTTTGTGTGCCTCGAACAGAAAAAAAAACCAAGGTATTTAAAATATATAAAGCTAGGATCACAGCACAATGACTAGAACATGTCAGCCCTCGTGGGCAAACCGAAAGATGGGCGGGCTTTGAGCACAGGGCTTAAACTTTTGCCAGGCAGCTGAATCGCTGGCCACACAAACCAGCAGTCAGTCAAATCAATGTCATCAATGTTTATGCGTTGAATTATCCCAAGAAAGACTATGGGCCTTAAAAACGAACCTTAGAGGCTGTGGTTTGGCGCGCTACATGCGCCAGAAACGATTGCGACATGCGAAAGCCTCATGTACAGTCTTTTGATCGTTATAATAAAAAAAAATTTCGCCGCCCCTCAAAATTCCCTGCAATATCACGAAGATTCCCTTTTTCCCTTTCGTCCAAAATGACTGTCGAAAATTCCCTGAAAAAAGGGGATATTCCCTGCAGGGAACATCACTGCCTACGGCCACGGTAGGAGTTCGTGTCCGGTTTCGAACGATGCTGCAAGGGCGACGTGTATGAGGTGTGCCACGGAGGGGCACATCAGTCGGGATTGCGCCGTCAGGGAGGGGGGACGCAACCGTTAAATGTGCCGCGTGTCATCGGGCGGGATGGCAAGCAGCCGGCCACCCAGCGGGCCAGCCGCAGTGCCCTCTGCTGATGGACAAGGTGGCGCGGCTGAGGGCGAAGACAAACAATGGCGGCTCATAATGGCAAAGCCGCGGGGACGGGGGGGAATCCAGGGGGGGAAGCTACAGCTCGCGTTCCTGCAGGTGAACCTCGACCACGCTCGGTTGGCAACGGGCACCCTCTGTGATCGCATGGTCGAGGAGTCGATATGTTTGGCCGCCGCGTCGGACCCGTACAGACCGTCCAAAAAAGATCCCGCGACTTCCCACGGGCTTCGCGTCGATATCGGTGGATGAGGACACGGGGGCGGTGGTCCTGTTCCGTCAACCGCCGTTCGACGTGTGTCCCATCTTGGTTACGAAGCTCGTGTTCGGGGTGTATTGTCAGGGCGAGGAGCTTTGACTTCGTGTTCCTTTCGGCGTACGCTCCACCGCACCGATCGATGGATCCAACTCTTCTGGCCATCGAAGATATTTTGTCGAAGGCACGGTCTCCAAACGTCATCGTAGCTGGCGATTTTAACGCTAAACACCTGGTATGGGGGCCGAGCGCGGGTGATGACCGGGGCGCGCGGCCCCGGTCATCACCCGCGCTGCAGAGACCAGTTACGCAGCCAGCTGGATTGATGTTACGCTGGCCGCGCCGTCCGCTGTAACCGCGGGATACAAGTGGGAGGTCCGGGAAGAGGTTACGTATTTTGAGCACCGTAACATCGAGGTGCGGATTGGGGACGAGGAGAGTCAGGCCAGGAAACGACTGACGGGCTCCGCACAGGCTGAGCTCAACCGCGCGCTTGGCAGGGAGGCATGGTTTGACCGGGTAGTGGGCGCCGAGCTCAGATCTCCGGCAGCCTTGGCCTGTGTGTTGGAGGGATTCCATAGGGTGTACGGCGGTCACCTTAAGACACCTGCGACCGGTTAAGTCGAGGGCTGGCGGGAAGTCTTGGTGGACGCCACAGTTGGCTGGGGAGAGGGCGCAGGTAAATGCGAAGAGAAGGCGTTTGCAGCGATGCAGAGACCAGGAGCTCCGGGCGTTGTATCGACATGACTATCATGTGGCACTGGCGAGATTCCGATCGCACATAAGGAACGCGAAGGACCAGTTTGAGGCGGAGTGCAACTCGGCATGCTCGCGGAGGAGCATATTCTCAGCTCCCTTCCGGGAGGCGTTCGGTCGAACGCGTGCTCCGCGATTTTTGCCACCTCTGGAGGGTCCTGACGGGTCGGTGACGACCACCCACTTATAATCGGCGGCCTTGCTCCTGCGAACGCAGGTAGCCGTGGATGACCCGGCCACCGATCTCTCGGAGCACGCATCGGTTCGCGAGTTGGCGGCCTCGCCGTATCAATCGATATCAGCGGATGTGCCCTTTACGATGGGTGAGGTGAAGGATGTCATCTCAAAGATGTCGCCCAGATCCTTGCCCGGTCCCGGACGACGTTCGTGATGTTCATCATGAACGCGGCACTCCGTCTCGGGTATTTTCCTAGGTGCTGGAGGCGGGGCCGCATTACCTTTATCCCTAAGCCTAACCGGCTCTTGCAGAAGACCACCTCGTACATACCGATTTGCGTGAATTCGGTGTTCGGCAAGGTGCTGGAGATGTTACTGAACGGGAGACTGTATCACTTCCTGTGGAAGAATGGCCACGTGCATCCCAATCAGTTTGGCTTCACGCTCGCAAGGAGTGCCGTTCTCGCGTTGCATGCCCTTAAAACGCGGCTCGTGCAACTCAGGGCCGCAAAGACCCCCCGCCATCCTCATGTCACTCGACTTCCAGGGAGCATTCGACAGTGTGTGGCATCCGCAGGTCCTTCGTTTCCTCAGAGAGCGACATGTCCCGGCCAACTTGTATGACATGTTGCGCACGTTTCTCAGTGAGCGGTCGGTCGTGTTTCGGGCACAGGCTGGGTAGGTGGAGGCACACCCCTCTTTGGGCAGCCCGCAGGGTTAACCTTTGTCGCCCTTGCTTTGGAATATCATCCTCCATGACCTGCTCTGCCTACTCATGGCGCACGGTCTCACGACGCAGGCGTACGCGGACGACACCCTTATTATCATCCCCGGAGACTCGAAAAAGAAGCTCGAGGAACTGGGCTGTGAGGTGCTCAACAGGGTGTCGACCTGGGCGCGCTCGGCAAAGGTCATAGTCAGTAAAGAGAAGACGTACTGTGTTCTCTTTTCGCACAGCCAAGGGGGATTCGGCAAAAGAGCCACCTCACCATTCGGGTCGACAGAGGCGATAGGGGACTGACGTTCAAGGAATCCAGTCGCGTCCTGGGCGTGACGTTTTATCGAAGGCTCTCTTTCTTTATGCGTGCCGACGCACTGAGGGAGAAGGTCAAATCGATGATGGCGTGCGTCAACACCTTGGCCTGTTTGCAGGGCGGACGCTTGCGCGCAGAGCAAAAGGTCAAGATATACCGCAGCGTTATCCTCCCGGCGATTACGTATGCCTCGCCGATATGGTGGGATGAGAACTGCCCCGATTGTAGGCTGAAGGCCCGGGTGATCTCCCTCCAGCGGTCGGTGTTGCTTCACCTGTCGGAGGCTTTCCGGACGACCAGAACGACGGCGCTGGAGGTCTTAATGCGCGCCCCTCCCATTGTACTCGAGATGGACCGACTGAACGGCTGTGATGTGCGCGTGAAATACTCATAGGGCCGGCGTGTGCGTTGTGCACGGTGTGGTGTTGTGCGTGAGGAGAAGACGACGACGACACTGGCGCACGTGGAAGAATGCGCCACCGTGGAGAGGTTGTGAGGGGAGGAAAAGCAGAGGAACAAGCGAGAGGGCAGACGGTCTTGGGTGTTCGGCGCGGTCGGGTCACCGGGGCCCGAGTGTCGACGCTCTGGGGCGCGGTCCACGCGTTGTTGTTACGGGCTCAACGTGGCCGCTGACGTCCCCCTGCCTCCTACGTTCCCTTCACCAAGGCTCCAGGTTCGTTGGCAACCTCCGCAACCCGTCGGTGACCTCTTCAAGCCAGCGTGCACTCCTCGTCTCGGCGCCACGTCACCTCGCATCGACCAAAGCGTTCGACTCCCCCAGCGGGTGAGCCTGTGTCTGCGTAGACTGACCTTTTGCTGAGCCGCTACGCTCGTCAGAGACTCTTAGCGCTTATATTTTTGGTTGCTTTGTTTGCTGTGTGCGTGTGCTTGTTTTTCTTTTCCATGCTTTCATAAATTGCCGTTTGAAACCTACAAACAGCCTCGCCAATTTCTTACGTTGTCACCAACGGCGCAACGTACTCTATTTAATAGAAATTTTCCAAGAACCACATCACAATGGCGCCCAACGTGGGGCAGCTACCGCCCGAAGATAAGTTGGCTGCGCCGACAATGCTTTCCGTTGGTGCCCATGAGACAAGCATAGATCATGTAGGACCAAAGGAAGCAAAGGGCAGCTTCGTGAGCAAGGAAGAAAGAAATTCCATAAAGGATGATTTGTGCTGTAGAACCTTCAATAGGCAAAGCACCTTTATTAGAGATACTGCATTGTCTCTAGGCGACTCTAGCGTAGGAGCGCTATTAGTTGACACAGATAATAATGGCGAATGCCATACAGATTACTCCGAGGTGGTTTTCCCTGAGTCATCGGATGTTCTATATGCTCCAGTAGCAGGTAACCTAGGCCTGGACGATGGACATACAAATAATTCACCTAAAGAGATGATGATTAACCCTGGTGAAAATGGGGAAGATAAATATAGCAGCGCCCTGTTGAGACAGCGTGAGGCAAGCCCGGAATTGCACAACATACAATGTCGGAAGCATTCACATGAAAGGGAGCGTGACTCGTTTCTGAAGACTAAGGTTGATAAGGGTCGTACTCATGGAGGACATCACTATTTGAGAGTCAAGGCAGCTGATTCCCAATCTGTCCTATCATGCAAGGCAGGGACTACTTCCCCACATGCAAAGCCGATTAATTTAACTACGCAATTCCTTGGCTTGCTACCCAGAGGTAATAGGGTGTTTCTACATCGGCGCGCGCGGTTGGAACGCCTGCATGCTCCAGGAAATAATTCTGAGCTTGCTTCATGCAACCGGAGAGTGTTTGAATGGGCTACGCTCCAGACGTTCTCCATTCTGAGGCTCAGGTGTGCGTATCTGGTTCGCTTTTCTGCAACGCGAGGGGAATCGCGCCCTTCGTTTTGTGTGGGACGCGATTACTTAAATGAAGTGTTCAACTAGCCGGACGCTGTTTTGGGTTTGAACTGACATCGGAGCACACTTACTTTCATGGCGACGTTTGGAAAAGTTGTATACTAGCATATGAGGCGTTGTGTTGGCCAAACATTTCTGGACGCACTTAAATTGTACAGTGCACTCTAGGGTGCAATCGTTGCCAGATGAATTTACTGAGCCATCCTAATTATTCATTTTATGTTGAAATGTGTTCTAAGGACTGTAGTGGTGTGGTTTTTGTGAACTCTGTCGACGATCTAGGACTTTTAGTGATTGTCTGGTTGGCATGGGGAGGGTAATGTATGGCAGTGCTGCGCGCACATATATGGCCTTTTGTTTCTGTTGACTCACCAACAAAAGACTTAAACGGGGGGCCTGTGTGATGTGCGCGTAAAGTACTCAGAGGACCGGTGGTGAGGTGCGCGAAAGACCTGCAGTGCTCCTGCATGATGTACGGTAGAAGATGACGAGGACGATGGCGCACGTGCAAGAATGCGCCGCCGTGGTGAGCTTGAGAGGCGTGGAAGAGAAAGAGGATGAACAAGCCGGAGGGAGACAGTCTTGGGCGTTCGGCGCGGTCGGGTTACCGGGCCCGAGTGTCGGCGCTCTGGGGCGCGGTCCACGCGTTGTTGCTTCGGGCTCAACGTGGCCGCTGAGGTCCCCTGTCTCCAAGGCTTCTCTTCAGCAAGGCTCAAGGTGCCTTGCTCAGCCTCCGCAAGCCATCCGTGGCCTCTTCAAGACCAGCCTTCGCCTTCGTCTCTTCGCTCGCAACCTCGCATCGCCCTGCACGTTCGACTCCCCGACGGGTGAGCCTGTGTCGGCCTATAGACTCACTTTACGCTGGGACGCTTAGCTCACGAGGAACTTTTGACAGTGCATTCTTCCTCTTTGTTTGCCTTGTTTCCTGCGTGCGTGTGTGTTTGTTGTTTTTTCCATGTTTTCATAAATTATCGTTTGAAACCTACAAACAGCCTCGCCAATTTCTTACGGACGTTGTGGTCACCGACGCAACGCATCCGTCTAATATTTATATTCAAAGAACCTCATCACAATGGCGCCCAACGTGGGGCGAGGCTGATTGTAGTGTTGGACTGTGAAAATGAACATGGAGGAAAGTGAGCTAAGTAGCGTCGCTGAGAAGCTAGGACTAACCGTCGATGAATTGAGGGAGTGGATGCGAAAGGAGCAAGCTCGTGCGAGAGAGGAGCGTGCCACCGAACGCGAGGCCCTACGCGAACAGGCAGAGCGCGATGCGCGTGCACGACGCGATCAGGCAGAGCGTGAGGCGCGTTCTCGACGCGAGCAAGCAGAGCGCGATGCGCGTGCACGACGACAGGAGGCGGAACTGGCACGCGAGAAGGCGGCGTTGGAGGCGAAAATTTTGCCACTTCGCTTGCGTCTTGCAGAAGCTGAGGCGCGTTGTTGTAGACGCAAAGACAAGGCAATTGTAACTCAGGGATCCGCGCCATCGCAAGTATGCCCTGAGCCTGCAAAGCCTGCTTTGGAAGAAAAACGACGCGACCTTAATGCTTACTCCAGACTCATCGAAGTGGAGCCAACTGGGCCACTCGTGCCCGACAATAAGTTGGCTGTTCCGAGCTTTCTCCCTGTCGGCGATCAAGAAACTAGGAAAGGTCTAGTTGAGTTCCTGGAAGCACAGGGTAGCTTCGAGGGCAAGGAACAAGAATCTTTCATAAATGACGACTTGTGCTTCAGAACTCCCGAGAGGCCTAGCACATTCATTACAGAGGCAAGTTTGCCTTCAAACAGTTCTAACGGAGGACCACTCGTTCGCCCCGTTAATGACGACGAGTTCCACAGAAAGTACTACCCCTTGGTCCGTTCGGATTCATCAGGTGGACCCTATTGTACAGAACCAGATGAGTTGGGCGTGGTCGAGAAGGGCAGCACTAGCTCACCTCACATGAGGGGGGTCGTTGAGTCGTAGTGCAAACGCTGAAAGTAAAAAGAGCAGCGTTATGTGTAGCGAGGAGGAGGGGATTACTGAAGGACTCAATGTGGAGTCGAAAGATCATTCAGGTGAAGAGGATCTAGACCGACGCAGAAGTAATGAACTGCGAGACAGTAGCACAATGTTTGTACAGCGGCAGTTCAGCAGCAAGGCAGCTGTTGCGTCCGCTGTCATAACATGTGAATCAGCAGCTATTTCTGCCCGTAAAGTGATTGCGTGTTCCCCCTACCTGATGAGACAGTGTGTTGACATGTCGAAGGCGTTCATTCAGACGCCTTTACAGCGATGCGCGTGGTCCGAACGCCTTCGCGTAAAGTGTTACGATTTGCAAGTAAAAGCGGCGTTTGCATTTAAAGAATGCAAGGTCTTTGAATGCCCCTGCTTTCCACATCCTTGCATTCGGAGGCGCATACGTGCGTCTATGACCTTCTTGTCCGCAAAAGAGATGAAACGCGCCAATCGTTTCGTATGGGACGCTATAACTTAAGCGCGCTCTACAAACGACTGAACCGGTTTCTTTGTTATTCTATTTAAAACCGAAATATATTTTCTTTTTCGTCGGGTCGATGTTCGACATTGGTTTTGAAAGTGTTTCAACAGTTGTGAAGTGTGAATTTTACGGTGTCTGTGTAAAGCGCACATATATGGCCTTTTGTTTATGTTGACTCTCCAACAAAAGACTTAAACGGGGGCCTGTGTGATGTGCGCGTGAAATACTCATAGGACCGGCGTGTGCGTTGTGCACGGTGTGGTGTTGTGCGTGAGGAGAAGACGACGACGACACTGGCGCACGTGGAAGAATGCGCCACCGTTGAGAGGTTGTGAGGGGAGGAAAAGCAGACGAACAAGCTAGAGGGCAGACGGTCTTGGGTGTTCGGCGCGGTCGGGTCACCGGGGCCCGAGTGTCGACGCTCTGGGGCGCGGTCCACGCGTTGTTGTTACGGGCTCAACGTGGCCGCTAACGTCCCCTGCCTCCTACGTTCCCTTCACCAAGGCTCCAGGTTCCTTGGCAACCTCCGCAACCCGTCGGTGACCTCTTCAAGCCAGCGTGCACTCCTCGTCTCGGCGCGACGTCACCTCGACCAAAGCGTTCGACTCCCCAGCGGGTGAGCCTGTGTCTGCGTAGACTGACCTTTTGCTGAGCCGCTACGCTTGTCAGAGACTCTTAGCGCTTATATTTTTGGTTGCTTTGTTTGCTGTGTGCGTGTGCTTGTTTTTCTTTTCCATGCTTTCATAAATTGCCGTTTGAAACCTACAAACAGCCTCGCCAATTTCTTACGTTGTCACCAACGGCGCAACGTACTCTATTTAATAGAAATTTTCCAAGAACCACATCACAACGGCGAGTTTCGCCTGATCACGTTGCGTAGGGCTACACGCTACGGGGACGTCGTCATACGCCCCGGATGAGGTTCTGTACCCCATAGATTGGCTTGGGGATCATCCCGCGGAATGGGTGTCAATACCGCATCACAGGTTGAACGCGCGGCAGGCCGTCCCTAACAGCTAGATGCCGACGCCTACACATATATACAGATGGGTCATACTCGGAGGGAATGGCGGGAGCAGCGTACGTTGTCCTCGGTCCGGCGGATCGTGTGGCCGCGGTGGGTCGGTTCTCCCTCTCCAGGGCCACGGGCGCATTCTGCGCAGAAACGTTGGCCCTGGCAGAGGCGATAAGTTGGCTGCATAACCACCCGACCATTCAAGATGTCAGAGCCTACACAGATTGCCTCTCCCTGCTGCAGGCGCTTTCGTCGCGAAAGAACACGGATCCGCGCATAGCGAACACGAAGCGCGCGTTGTGCCACATCGGCTCGTCCTCACCCATAAGACTTTATCATGTCCCGGGGCATGCAGGCGTGTTCGGCAATGAGATAGCCGACTACATCGCCTCGCGCGCCGCAAGACAAGGCGACCCCAGACCCTTGCAGTGGTCACTGCGAAATGTCCGCGCTGTCTACAGGACAGAATTCTACAGGCGGTGGGCACTTCAGTGGTCTCGCGAGGACGGGGACACCGCGCTGTACAAGTGGGTGCCGGACCCGCGGGAGTTGCCTGATTACTTCCCGCCCAATAAAGCGCTAGTCACACTCCTCACGGGGAATGGACGCTTCCACTCCTACTTCCATCGCTTTAACCTGCTCCGCGATCCTCGCTGCTTTTGTGGAGCCCCTTGCGACTCGGTGGAACATTACCTGCTTGATTGTCAGGCAACTCGACATCTCGCAGAACAGTTGCAACCAAAAGCGACCAGGGACAATGCGTGCTACCCGAACATCCTACGACACCCGCGCAATCGTGCCATTTTTGATTAAGTTGGTGAAATATATAAGTGAGGCCTGCTGAAGTGAGGTTTTCACTTCAGCAGGGACAGTGCACACGGAAACCTACTTATTGGGCATCCTCTATCACATAACAGGACATGTTAGGGCGTGCGTGTCGGGTGATGCATGGGCCACGCCCTCCTGTTGACCCAGACGGGGGAGGTCTCGCACCTCGAGGGCGTGGACCCAGCATTACCTATCGGTGCGCACACATGACGCTAGTGCAACAATGAAGGACATAACATGATACTTGACGCCCCTCGGTGACGAATCGTGTTGCATCATTCGGCTGTGCAAGACACCCAGCATCTGGAAATCCCACTGGACCAAGGTGCCTGCGTTAGGATTCCTCTCTGGGACGAACTGTTCCCGGTTGTGCCCATCACCACCCTGTGCAAGAACTATTTCCTTGCTTTGTCTGGTTCAAAGCAAAGTCTTTCAGTGTTTGTCTGCCTCTGGACAAGCTGTGCTACGTCGTCCTTTTTTCTTCTTTTTCTTTTCTTTCTTTCTTCTTTCTCTTTCTTTTCTGGGACTATCTCTATTGCTCTTTCTCTCTTATCTCTCTTCACTATCCTTTCGTTTCCGTAACGATATCATACCAAACTGGGCGCGGCCCAGCTCGTCTCCGCCTCATTACTGTATCATTAAAATCTCCGTGGGGTTCTGTGCTCGCTGAGCCCTTAGGACAGCCGTGCGTTACCTCTAGCCCACACCTTTATTTTTCTAATTGGCTTTACTCCAAATTCGCGCTTTGGGTATTAATTCAAAACCCCTTTTCATTTATTTTGATTGGCTTAATACCTGGTATGCGTTAACAGGAACAGGTTTTCCCACAACTTTATTTTTTTTTATTTTCTTTTTTAGGGTAGTGAGAATGAAGTTTACCGGGGCGGAAGCACGGGGTACGAGCCGGCTCGTGCTTCTGCCTGGTCGGTGTTCGCTTCGCTGCTCCTTGTTTTTTCGAAATCTGTGAGTAATTTTGATTCTATGCTTCTAAATTTTAGTGGGCGTTATTTTTGAACGTGTAGGGACTCGATTCGACGCGTAGGTTTGGGCTAAAAAGGGTTTTTTAATTGATTTTCGCGTTCTCTGTTCTCGGCCCATTGGTTTCTATGGCCATAACGGCCGCCCTCACGGGTATGCGCCATGGCTGATCCAACACAGGCTCTTTCGGCGCATATGTCCGTGAGCGATCCTTCTGCTTCGGGGGGCTTCCCCCCTGATCTCGACTCGGGTTCCTCTCGCGGTGATCTTGTCGTGTCGCCCGACTTCGCGTCGGACGACACGTGCGACGACACGTTCGTTGTTGCGCTGGACGATGCGCCCAGATCGGTTTCTCGCGTCGGCGGTGCGCCTTCGGGTGCGTTGCCGTCGGGAGGTTCCGTCGGTTTGGCCGCGCTCTGGTCGCAGGTGACGGCGCATCAACGTCGTATAGAGGGAATTTTGTTCGAGGATAAGACGAAGATCTCAAACGGTCAGAGGGCGCTAATCATAACAGAAACGAATGGAATGGTTAAGGCGTGCGCAGAGTTTCAGGCGGCGGCGGCGTGGCGAGATGGTGCGGCGCAGGAGCTCCGCAGACAACTGGACGAGGCCCGTCGCGAGGCTGCGGAACTCCGGCTTCGAGTCGCGCTCGGGGGGTGCGCCCGCGCCAGGTCGGTCCTTCGCGGACGTGGTGGCCGGTCGTCGTGACGACGCCGGCGCGCTACCGCTGTCCTCGGAGCTGCTGGGCGTACGGGGGGCCCCCCTCAGGGCTTCGAGTTCTCACGAGTGACGCAAGACCGCCCGGGGCCTGCCGCTCAACCTCAACACGTGGCATTCGTTACTCCGGTCGGTGAGTCCAGGACTCCTGCAAAGGATGTTTTGACTGCATTAAAAACGAACATAAACCCAGGGCAGGCAGGAATAGGTGACGTCACTTTGCGACAAACGCGGTTAGGAATTACCATCCTCGCGACGGACCGCACGTCCCTTGATAAAGTGAAACTAGCCGTCGAAACTACTCCGGTCACGCGTGCGGCGCTTGTTGTCCGCATACCGGACAAACGGAAGCCGCACGTGAAACTTATTGGCGTTGACCCAGAAGTTCCTTCGTCCCGGTTGCTGCATGAGTTAAACGATCCAAACCCTGACCTCCATTTAGATCTCACGACGGCGTCAGTTAAGACTTCCTTTCGCGAACGAAGCGGAAACGTTTCGTTTGTGGTTGAACTGGCGCCGAACGACTTTCACAAGGTCATGTCCAAGCCGCGACTTTGCGTGGGGTGGACCTCGGCGCGTGTGGTTGAGGATGTTCACGTTTCTCTCTGCACGTTCTGTGCATCCTATGGGCACACGCGCAGATTTTGTCCAGATCGGGAAGATCCTGCGAAGGCGGTGTGCACCAGGTGCGCTTCCTCGCATTCTGCGCAAGAATGCACGGTTTCTTTATCGGAATCTACCGCTTGTTGTGCCCCTTGCAGGCAGTTTGCGCGCGAGGCGATCGGCCATCCCGCTGGTCACGCGACCTGTCCAGTTCTAATGGACAGGGGTTGCGCGATTGCGCGCGAGAACCGATTATGGAGGTTAATCGTTTTTGCTTTCGCCGCGCCCGAAGCGCGTCTTCGGGGCGCGGCGGAGTAACCGGTTTACTAAATTTAAAAGGCGCGGGCTGGCGCGAGGGACGGCGCGCCAGCTCGTGCGCATTTCTTCTTTCTCGTCTTTTTTCATTCGGTTCTCGGGTTATTCTCTGCTCTCTCCTACTTTTTCTTGCTTCCTCCTGCTTCCTTTTCTTCCCTTCTCTAAACTGTCCCTTCTTCTTTTTTTCTATTCCTCCATTTTCGAACTTCTGCGCGCCTGTCTGCTGCTGCCTTCGCGGCCTTCCTCGATTTCTTTTCTCCCGCGCTACTGCCACCTGTGTGCGGTCACGGTAAACGGCTCTCCTGAGCTTGTGCGAGAGCCTAACAGGTGGCGCAACTTTATTTGCCTACCTAAAGCCCCTGAAAATTCGTAAAGTAGCGACATATGTGGGGAAAACCGCGCCTCTTCTCTTTTCTCCCTCCTCCTTTTCTCCCTCCACCGTCCGTTAAGCGCAGGTTAATCGCAACGAGCTGCTACAAAACACGTGGGTGCATAGAATCGGAAGTGAGAACTTCAGGCCCACATTTGCGACTCGAATTTGCGAGGTACATTGCGAGTCGCTGACTATGAGAATGCGTCGACGTTCGCGTAATTCAATGCCCGTTCTAACGCCGTAGACATGCATGTCACAGTTAAACGTGCAGAACGTCGCCATCTCTGCGGGGTCTGTTTTTTTTTTTGTCAACAGTACATGGCTACGTTTTCTGCTCGATGTGATGCGCCGACAAGTTTGAGTTCGCGGTATTGGTTTATGCACCTAGCTTGCATGCGGACGGACGATCGACAGTGTGATTGCGAAACTTCAGAGCTGCTGTTTTGAGTAAACAAAACTGGAATGCGAAAACTCTCATTAAGATTTGTACTTTCCGTTGGTTTTTGTTGCGTGCTCGTATATTTCAGAGCAAACTGCGTTCTCTAGCTCTCTTACGTTGACGGATCAGCCGGGGGACTTGTAATGCGAGAGTAGCTATGCAAAGCGCGCATGACCGACCGAGTCGTTGGGTCCGTTCATCGGTACGTCCCGTATACGTGCCATTTCGCGCGACGGTTTACGTGCTATTTCGTGTGAAGGCTTATATCCACGAGTAGAGCTCTCGCAAAGGAATCGCTTACGGTGACACGCTTGTTCATTCATTCGCTTGCTCGTTCTTTCAGCGGTATAGTTCGTATGTCAGACACGTCCACAAGGCGCACTTGAAAAACATGGTTGGTGCGTCTAAACACTTAACGAAACAGCCACAGTGGTTGGAAGGCATCAAATATAAATGATGTGCGCCTTCTGACGCATTATTAAGGCGAAAGCCCTAGATGCCTCATCAAACGCTGAAATTGGCGATAGGTAACATCACCGTGCCGGGTCCACAGCGTCAATGCAAGCTGTTGCTTCCACTTACAGTCATTGTGAATGCTTTCTGCACATATTGTATACCCTATGTGGCACTGCACATAAATGTCGTGGAATTTTAGGATCAGTTAGACGGCTGGCGCGAATGCTCTCAGCGCGCTGCCTGGCAGAAGCGCTCTTTCCGTGAAAGGGCGTCTGCTACGCAGGAGCAAGGCAGGTGGCGCCACGTTTGAAATGAGAGTGCGAAGGAGAGGAGACCGAGGAGAAACGAGAGCGGAGGACGAGAGTGTCGCTGCTTTGCGAAGTTTCAGGGCTTTATCCCTACCCAGTGACATATACGCGACTCCCGCGAACGTGCGAAAGATCCGCCCTCTCGTGGGTAATGCCATTGATGATCGTGGCACATCTTCCCTCACTGTCGGCAGATGGCGCTGTCCGTTCCCCTTGGCGGGCGATTCAAAATTCAAATTTAAGTTACGTTCTTGGTCCATACCCATGTTAGAAAAGCGCTAGCGCCACGGTGAAAATGCGCGGGCTTTAGGTGTGGCCAGTGGAAGACGACGACGAAGTGGAGAGACTCACGCGCTGTTCGCCTGTGTGGCGTTGTGTAGCCTGTGTGGCATGCCAGTTATTATGTTTTAGTAAATTATCCTTCATTCTTTTATTACGTCTCGTGTCTTCAACGGCGCCCGAAGACAACATAATCAGAAGTGGGATAGCCAACCAGTCGCCACCGAGAATGAATGTGAGTTTTGATCAGTCCACGGAGCGTGTTAACCCTAAATGGAACGAACCGAGGGAACACCCAACCCGACTGGCGGTGGAGACACCATCACGGCTCGCGACCTCCTGCAAGTCCTCCAAGAAAAGGACCGACTTCTATCGACCCTGCTGGAACGACTGACAGTGGCCGGCGCGGCGCCGTCTCAACCAGCGCCAACGTTCCAAGTGATTCCGGACCTAAGCCACAACATCAGTCCCTTCGACGGCTCCGAGGACGCTCCTTCAGCGCGTGAATGGATAAACAACATTCGTCGAACTTCGAATCTTCACGGGTGGCCAGCTGCATACACGCTCGAAACTGCCAAGGCCCGGTTGGTTGGAGCCGCCAAGGATTGGTACCGTTCGAGGAGCTCCCAAATCACGTCGTGGGAAGAATTCGAAGCACGTTTCCGTCGGACCTTCGTCAGCCAGACTCGCGTCGCGGAACGATGGCGCAGAATGCAAGAGCGCGTGCAGCAGCGTAACGAGAGCACGACCGCCTATTTCCACTCTAAGGTGCGTCTTTGCCATGAAGTAAACCTGGACTTCATCGATACACGAGAACAAGTCCTCACGGGTTTACGCTCTCGCGAACTCTGCACTATGCTTTTGGGAAGGACGCATGACGACGACGACGACCTACTGCACGACATCTTGGAGTTCGAGCGCATCGAACGAGAACGGCGGGGAGCTTTTCGGATCGCGCAACCAAAGCTTCATGACTCCATCATTTTCGGAGCGCAGCCTGCCTGCTACCACGACAAAGGAAGAGAACGACAACTCGAACCATGGAACGGATCGACACCAGCCATTGCCGTCCATCAACCAACACGGTGAGCGCAAGTGTTACAACTGCAACATCTACGGCCACATAGCACGTGACTGTCCGGAGCCTAAGCGACCGCTCAAGTGTCAGCGTTGTCAAGCAACGGACCACACTTAACGCAACTGCAAAGCCTTCTCAAGAAACGAGTCTAACGTCGTCAGAGAAGCACTCCCTTGCACCGGGGCCGGTCATGTGTTGATCAAGGAAGTAATTTTCAACGATGACTTCGCTCTAGTAGGCCTCATCGACACGGGCAGTTCCGGTTGTTGTTGCGTGCGTCAGCGGCGGCCCGATGCGGCATTGAGATGGTTCTGGAACCTACCGATCTATACGGTTTCGGCAGCGAGCATCATCCCGTAACAAGAAGCCTCGGTCACTGCAAGGCAAAGGTCAGCATAGACGGCGTTGTCGCAGAGAATATCCCTGTCCTGATTGTCCCGGATGATGCGCAAAGAGTCGACATACTGGTGGGCCGTACATTCACCGAATTGCCGAGCGTCACGTATGCCAAGGTGGGAAGCGCGTTCCGATTCTACCACCTAAATGATTGTCCCTTTGCCCATCTATTGTCACCGGTGCAGCAGGCTGAGCTGCACGGGAAGATCCCAGAAGAATGTACACTTCGAAAGAATTCTGTGAACTACATCAGTACTTCCAGCGATCGCTCTGTGACTACTTTTCGCGGAGACTGTGGACGTGATGTGCTTCCTGAGAGGAAAAGAGAAGACATCACAGCGACCGTTGACGATCCTAAGTAGCTTGGTTGGGATGTCAAATTGAAACCCGATGAGTGCAACAAGAACAAGATGAGTGCCCCAAGCAAGAGTACTAACAAGAATTCATTCAAGATGCTTCATGCCTACAAGTCAAGATTTTCGGGATTGCAACTTCAGCCGGTTACCGATACGGAAATCCGTTCGCAATCACCTCGGGAATTAAGACCGCGTGTGCGTCAACGCTTACGGGACGGACAAAAGTGCGCCAAAGAGGCTTGCGATCGCCGTAACTATACAACAGGGCTTTACGAAGCTGGAGAAATCATACGTACGAGCAAAGCGTCAGAACGTACCGGGAATCCGACTACAACTCGGCGAAAATATCGCGGACCTCGCTTTACCACGCAAGCTTTGCCAGCGCACACCTACCATGCCTCAGACCTACGTCATAGGAAGCTAATGTGCAACAACGGCGCACATTTCGAACCTAAAGAAGCGTTACTCTGCAGCTCGAACTTCACATCAGGACGATGACGCAACCGAAGAGTGCCAGGAGGAAGAAAACGTAATACGGCAGCTTCCGGAACACGAACACACATCATCGACCAGACTTCGAGACTGTGTGTTGTGATTTTGTTTTGTTTTCTCCAGTGCATCTAAAGAACTGCATTGTGCCATGTTCTTGTGTTGTGTGAACTTTTGTTTTTTTCCCTCCATTTCACTTTTATGGCTTTCCGGGACGTCAAGCCAGTCAGGATGGCCGGAAGTGTTTGGGCTGTGTGCCGTGAAAATCTTTAGCATGAGTTCGTGTATATAGTGCTTGTGTGTTTTTGTTTGTTAGAACTTACTTCAAGTTTGAGTAATCCTGCTTATTTAGCAAGAAATTGGATAGGAGGATGGCCGAGCTAAGGCAATTAACTTTGTCGTGACAGCCTTAACGAGGACGTTAAGCTTTTCAGGATGGCCGAATGTTAGAAAAGCGCTAGCGCCACGGTGAAATGCGCGGGCTTTAGGTGTGGCCAGTGGAAGAAGACGACGAAGTGGAGAGACTCACGCGCTGTTCGCCTGTGTGGCGTTGTGTAGCCTGTGTGGCATGCCAGTTATTATGTTTTAGTAAATTATTCTTCATTCTTTTATTACGTCTCGTGTCTTCAACGGCGCCCGAAGACAACACCCATTACTTTACTTTCTCTCCTGGGCACATACCCGATTGGTTTTTAAGTTCCCTAACTCTATTCCGGCACATACCCAATTGGCATTTGTTTATTTTTCAAAATGGCTCCAAAAATAGACCTTAAATTTGTTCAAACTAATTTGGATCATTCGGAATCGGCGACACAGGGATTAGTATACATTATGCAAAAATTTCAAATAGACATTGCCAGAGCGTGTGACCCTCACACGCGTCGAGGAGAGGTACCCGTCATTCCTGTTAGGTATTTTAAATTCGCGGCACCCAAAGATCCCAAAATTATTATTTTCGGTACCCATTCGGAATTTGATTGGTTTCCGGTTTTTATACACACGCACGTCATCGCGGTTCGTGCGACATCGCCATCTGCCGATTTTCTCTTGGTCGGCGCCTGCGCTCCTCCGCATAAGATATTAATGTGTATTTGGATCTCCTGTCAAATTGCATCGAGTTGGCCCGTACGAAAAATGTAGTTTTGGCGGGAGATTTTAACGCCAAGAGTTCTCTATGGGGACGTCTCCCGCCAGACATGAGAGGCAGTGCCCTCGTGCAACTCCTTACTCAACACTCGTTGTCAGTCATGAACGACCCTTCCTCTTTACCGACGTTCGAGACAGAGTATTCTGAAAGCTGGATAGACGTTGTCGCTGCCAGTTCCCACTTAATTTCCTCAGGATATAAGTGGGAAATTATCGATGGTCACATGTTCAGCGACCACAGAATGCTCTTGTTCTCGTTCGCCGAGAGGACGGCATCCAACGTCAAGAAACAAACTTTCCAAGGGAAGGCAAACGTTATGGCCTCCCTAAAAACGAATGCATGGTTTGCAAAAGTCATTGGAGCGGATTTGCAGTCGGGCTCTCCTAAAGACTCTATACTGACCAAAATTTTACATCTACAACTCTCTCGTTCGTGATAACTTACGCACAGTGAGGTCGGGTCCCCACCTGTGCAAACGCGTGGTGGACCCGAGCGCTCAAGTCGGAACGTGCGCAAGTTCGCAGACTCCGTCGAGCCTACCAACGCGCACGCGAGCCAGACATGCACGAGAGTTTACGTCAGTCCTTTTCGGCCGCCAGAATGACGTACCGTAATAACATCAAAAGGGCACAGGACGCTTCCCTGAAACGCTTCTGTACTCAATGTACAAAGCTATCAACGTTTGGCGAGCCGTACAAGATTGCGTTTAATAAATCCCGCTCCCTCCCGTCCAACTCCCTCCGATCAAATTGTCGGATGGGACGTTGACGGAAAGTGTGTTGGAAGTCAGCATCTCTACTATTGAAAACCCAAGTTTCTAAGGACGATTTTTCAACGGACGAAGACGTCGTGCTCAGAGACATGCGGCGTATAGCGTCGGCGCGTGCCGTCTCCGACAGAAAAGACAGGCCTTTTTCACTCGAGGAAATTAGATCAGCGCTAGCCCTTTGCAAAAGTAATTCGGCTCCCGGTCTCGATGGCCTCACTCTTACCACCATTCGGGCTCTCTCTTTAATTATCACCCAAATTTCTTTTTATTTATTTTCAATTCGGCTTTGAGATTAGGACACTTCCCTACACTCTGGAAATCTGGAAAAATTATTTTTTTTCCCTAAACCCGGTCGCAATCCACAAGATACTTCTTCTTACAGACCAATAGTAATGAATTCGTTATTCGGCAAAATTTTAGAACGTTTACTAAATTCCCGGCTCTATTTTTTCTTACACCAAAACAATTTAATCCAAAACAACCAATTTGGTTTCACAAGTGGCAGGAGTGCGGTCATGGCCCCATACGGAATAAAACAGGAATTAAAACACCTAAAAACTTCAAAAATTACCGGCCATACTAATTGCCCTCGATTTTAAAGGAGCTTTTGATTCTGTGTGGCACCCACTGGTGATGACCTTCCTTCAACGCCACGGGTGTCCACAGAACGTTTTTACCTCCTGAAATCGTTCCTGAGTGACAGAGGGGTTGGCTTCAAGTCGAACGTTGCACAGGTGCATGAGACTCCTACACTTGGTAGTCCCCAAGGCTCTCCGATCAGCCCACTTCTATGGAACGTGGTGATAAGTGGGTTACTGCAGACACCGATGCCACAAAACTAGTCTATACAGGCGTACGCAGATGACACCGTGTTGCTGATCTTATCGCCAACTAAAGCGCTTCTGGAGCAGATAGCTGCAGACGCCCTACAAAGAGTTGGCGTATGTGCGAAGCAGGCTAATGTGGTCGTGAGTGTACTGAAGTCGGAGTACATCGTATTTCCAAATGGTCACCCAGCGCTATGGAATGCCGCATTCAATATCGTAATGGGTGATGGACGGCTGCAGAGAAAGGATTCACTGCGTATATTAGGCGTTATATTCGACTCCAGAGTAGGCTTTAAAGAAGACGTAGACCATATTCGTCAAAAATTAGAAAATTTAGTCCCAAAAATTTCAACCTACTTCCAAATTCAATATATCGGCACGGGCAGACCTGCTCGAATGATTTACAGACAAGTAGTGCTGCCGTCCATCACCTATGCGGCACCAGTCTGGTGGACTGATCCGCCTGATTCTTTGCTGAGGGAGAAGTTAATCTCGGCACACCGCCTCCCTTTAGTAGCCTTAACCGGGGCCTATCGAACTACTCGAACAGCTGCTTTACAGGTATTATTGCTTAAGGCACCACCTATAGAGCTAGAAATGGAGCGCGTGTGTGCCGAGTTTTCTCTATTCGTGTTACGCCAACCCACGTGTTACGGCCCAAACTATTACTTACCGACATCAATTCAATACGTGCGCGACATTTGGGACGACCACCCGGCAGACCGCGCTTGCACGCATTCCTTTCACTGTTTAACGCGGGCAGAAGTGGATCGCGTGACCACATCTCGTGCACTCCATGTGTACACAGACGGATCTTACACCACCCGGTCTGCCGGCGCTGCATTTGTCGTTCTCGGCGCAAAACAAAACGTTATCAGAGTGGGCCGATACAAGGTCTTCGGTGCCGGTGGTGCTTACTGTGCAGAGGCAATAGGTTTTCAAGAGGCCCTTAATTATCTGTTCACCGTCCGTACAAAGTTGCCGGTACATGTATATACCGACTGCATGTCATTACTGTCGGCTATAGCCAGCCCTAAATCGTCGGACGCACGGGTGGCACAGATAATTAGGGACCTCAGCAAACTTAAAACTCACCTAGCCGTACACCTGTTCCATGTTCGCGGACACAGCAATGTATACGGCAACGATTTTGCAGACGCTGCCGCTGAGTCCGCAACGAAATTAGGCATCACCCGGTATTCAATATTATCAATCAAATCAATTCAAACGAAATTTTATGACCAGATGTACCACCTTTGGTATACTGATTGGCTTCGAAATCATTCCAACACATCACTGTTTAATTGGGTTCCAAGCATTGAAAAAATACCGCCATATTTCCCACCACACCGTTCAATCATACGCATAATAACGGGACACTAAAGGTTCCCTTATTACCTGCACCGATTCAATTTGGCCCCTACTTCTATGTGCCCTTGCGGCACAGTCTGCACTGATTTTTTCATTACTTAAACGGCTGTTCAGTCACTGCGCCGCTGGCATCCGCACTTGCCCGCTCTCGAAGTTCTTCCAAAATGCTAGAAGAACTACCTAGCATTCTAGCAGTTAAGAAGAATAGAACATTGCTCATCAGAATTGAGCGCAGCATAGACCAGCTGCTGCCTGACTATGCCCGCCCACAGCCTCACCCGGACGGATCTTGATCTCATACGACATAGTACGATCACACGATTTAGGCGCCTTTTCAGGCACAAAGCATGCCTTTTCGCTCTGGCAAGTATGGCTCTGCCATGGAGTGAGCGTACTTTTTTCATTTTACTTTTTGCTTGCTCTTAGTGCTGTGATTCTTTTTCATTCACAGCGAGTTCATTACAATTTCTTCATCATTACTTCCACATCGTCATTCTCATCTCATACGTTCCACCATTTCCTTACTCACCTTCATCATACCAGGTGGAAAATATGTGCTCGCATACGGCAACCCATAGACACAGGCGTGACGCGAACACGGCCGGCTCGGTTAGAGGGTTTCTGGCCGCCTCGTGCTCTTTTCCATGGGGGCTGGAATATGCCTTACATGTTCCAGGCCTCATGTTACGTGTGCCTGACATACTTTGTTAGTTTTCCAGGAGACCGCAGCTCCATGGGCCGGACCTCACCAGTCATCGCTTCATCACAGGCATGGTTCAAGGCACACGGTTCCCCTCTCGGGCACTTCGGGACAGCCATCCATCACTGCATTTACATCAAATCATGAATGCTTGTACAATAAATAGCCTATGCGAGTGCTTTTTGTGCTCGCTGAGCCAACGCCTTGGGACCCACATGTGTTACCGTGCCCAATCGTTATTTTTCCAATTGGTGTTTTTTCACAAAATTTTGCGCTTTGGGTAGTTTTATACCCCTTTTCATTTATTTTTAATTGGTTTTACGCCCGTTATTGCTTTACGTAGGAGCGGGCATGTCACCACTTTTATTTTTATATTATTTTCCTGTCCGGGTGACGGAGAGTTTGAGGTGGGGCGGAAGTTCTTTCAGCCAAACAGCTGGACGAATGTATTCAGTGTCGAGTGGGGAGTTTGACCGAGGTGGAAATTCTTTCAGCCAAACAGCTGGACGAAGCTATTCAGTGTCGAGCGTGGAGTTATTCAGTGTCGAGCATGGAGTTTGATCGGAGCGGAAGAGTTCTTTCAAGCCAAACAGCTGGAGGAATGTATTCAGTGTCGAGCGGGGAGTTTGACCGGGACGGAAGTTCTTTCAGCCAAACAGCTGGACGAATGTATTCAGTGTCGAGCGTGGAGTTTGATCGGA
>JALIZH010016094.1:0-15471 GCA_030522465.1 Rhipicephalus appendiculatus
TTTAAGCGGAGTGGCATGACTTTTGCTCTACTGCAAAACAATTTGTGTTTCAAGAAGCTCTTTCGTCATGAAGTCTAAGTCATATGTGAAAAAAAAAATTCAACCAGCTCCGTTTCGCGGACACCAATGAAACAGCGAAGCTTATGGCATTCCCTCCGTCAGGCTAACGCAATTTTATGTTTTCAAAGTCCTTCATGTATGATGCATCACTGCTCTTTATTAAACAGTCATTCTTAGGATTTCAGGTGGCACTATAGCCACCACCTTTTCTAACCACAAAGTATCACGTGACAGCGGTGTGACTATGGTAAAGCGCACGCCATTTGTTGCTATAACTGTTGCCTTCTTCCATTTTAGTGGGAGTTGTCTTTAATAGGATTTACCGGATTTATTTGGCGCATTGCGGTTTTTGGGCTAACTGCGGCCTTCATTTTTAGTGGACCAGTGGTGAGTGGTGGGACTTACCCAATGTCTGAGGCGCATACCAGTCTGTGATATCAACGAACATTACCACGGACCCGGACGTGAAAGGCTCGATCAAGAACAGATTCACGGTTAAAAATTGTTATAACAGTACAGGGCAGAGGCGCTAAGTCTCTGACAACATGACGGTGTCATCAAAGCTTGGTTGCAGCTAAATGTCTTTTCAGGCGACGTAATTCAGGTTTCCCGGGAACTTTGCTAAAACAATAAGTAATATATACGGCTAGATGGTTTACAGTATGCTCAAGGATGTAAGCATGAAACCACTAAACGAATTCTTACCTTCAAGGGTGTGTCTTAGAAGCCGAATATCTTTGACCTGCACGTGGAATAGAATACATTACGATTGCTTCATTGTGCTTAAAGGGTGCCACAAGAGGAAACAAGCAGCTACTCCGTCATTTCGGCCGATTCATGCGAAGCTCCTGTGTTTAAACGAGAATGTGAGGGCGTGCCACAGTTCATCGCACACTAACCATTCATATCGCATCAACGAAAGGGAGTACTCAGCCGTTTGACATAGGAAAAGCTGTTGTGCATTTCTATTTTTCCTTAGCTGCAATCTTCGCATAAAAACTGTTTCAAGGTATTGTTAGTCGGGAACATGAATATCAGAGCTGCGTAATGTGACAGCGCTGCTTAAATTTTTGCATTGGAGCTCTGCTCTCTGTTGCGGACGTTTTTGTGTTACTGCAACTATTGTTTACGTAAATTTTTCTTGAAGGGTACTCAATTAACCGCTACATTTTCATACTTCTTCAGATTACTGCTTTTTGCAGGAAGACCGAATACTATTATCCTTTTTGTTATACCTTAGCAACCATATATTCGTTGCAATGAGCACTGCTAAGCTTTCATAGACGGCCCATGTAACAGGTGACCACATGTCGTTGAAATACATACCTAAAACACAACAGGCCAAGTGAGGTTACCGAACACTGTTAACTTTTAAATTTTCTGCGAATGGGACGAGTGGAGGAAAATTTGCTTGCTCACTCAGGTACTTTGGCCACAGACTAAATAAAACACACTTACAATAGCCTAACGAGTTCATTTAAAAAAGTAATTACGTACATTTACTCATGGCCAAGAAATGTTATTTTTATAATGTTCAACCACAACGATCGACAAGAATTAGTGTCAGTACACATGCAATTGGGAAGCAAGGGGTGCAAGTCTCTGAGGACAGCAGTAGGACGATGACGCCGACGACATAATATTACAGCGACAGCTTACTCGGATATGTTTACGTCTTCTACATATGCACAAGATGAATCCTGGAGGAATTATACATAATATGTACAAGGGAACAATTACGCTAAAGGACATCCTTGACAGCCGTCACATCAACGCGTTTGCTTACAGCGCTAGTATGTAGTCGTTGAATATTCAGGACACCAAATGTTAAAGGAGAACTCCGGTGCATTTGCGACCATATTGAGGTAATGCCGTTTTGAAATAGCATTAACAGTCCTGTAACAGCTAGCGTGGTTCATTTTGCCGAGAGACGCGTCAATAATTTTAAATAAACAAAAAACTATGAGTAAGAACCGAAACCGAAACAGGGAGCTGCTCCGGGCTGGGTATACGATGACGTCACGACACGCCGCCACGGCTGGCCAGGCTGTAAACATAGCACATGTGCTTCTTCTATCGCGCGAAAAGCAAGTTGGCGATGTCATCCGACGCGAAATCAAGCTGTGCCACCTCACCTGAACTTACCAGTGACAAGTTCAGCGATGATTGCAGCTACTATCTGAGCGCTGAAGCATCGCTTTTTGATTTCGACCCGCCGGCGCGTGAAGCATCTGACGTGCCCCGAATCGATCTCCTCGTTGCTCAATATTGTGCATGTTTAGTGCGAGACCCGATGTCAGCGACGACTAACACGATATGCAGCTGACAAAACCGAACTCTGCTCGCGTCGTCGTCGCCTCGTAGAAGAAAGCGCGCGCTGCATCCGTCTGCTGGGCGAGGCGGGGTTTTGGAAAAGAGTAGACACTTACGTCACATACACAGGGTGGCCCCCGTTTACAAGCGTGATTCCAGAATTGGCTACCAATTTCAAAATTCGTTTTATAAAAAGCTAAACGACTTGCGGTTGTATAATTTGGCACATATCACCACGGTATTCACGAGAACATATGTTGAAAGTTTTATTCGAATCCGTGAATGTCGAAAAATCGCCGGAGTTCCCCTTTAAGCGCAGCGCAGCAATATTCGCCAATAATAGGTCCTTAATGCACGTACCACGGATAAATGATCGCGCAGGGCTAGGACTCTCTACTTTCGAGAACTCTATGTTTGGTTTATAATTGTAGACAAATGATGCGCGTACTTGTGACGAGAGTGAAGTGAATACACTAAGAGAGCATATAAAAGACGCGTTTTACGACACACTGCTAATCAACTTGAACGGGGGGGGGGGGGGGGGGGGAGGGGGGGAGACAGTACAAAATATAGCACTTCAAGCGTCGCCGATAAGCTACTGACCAATTGATAATATAGTTCAGTTAAAGATCGAACGCAGTCATTACTGAACATTTGGCATATACAACATGTGCGGAAATAGTGCTCCTTTTTACCAGGCTGAAAATGCCGAAGGTGACTATCTGGCACGCTGTCTCCAAGAGGCACATCGTTCCAGGAACTCGATATGGCGACTTGCCTGTGATTTGAACCGAATATTGTACATGTCAGACGGTATACAAAATGCACATAGCCGAGAAACTCTTTTGCATAATGCGTGAGGTATTTTCAAAACGGCTCACGAAAACAGTGGCCCTAATGCAGACAAACCTTGGATTCCAGTGACAGTCACGTGTTTTCACTGATATTAAGGTATCGTCTTTGGAAGACAATGTAGCGGTTCGTAAGCGCACGAGATATTTTGCAACGCGAGCCCCGAGCAACAGTGTTGTTTCTTGCGCAGTACTTCCACATCACCCGCCAACTTCCGGTTCAGATTAAAAAAAAGTGCAAGAAAGTCGAATTACACAAGAAGTGTAACTTTAGTGTAACTGATTATACAATATGAAAGCATAATTTTCGGCTTGAAATAGTTTAAAACATAGCCCACTGAGTGTCATAATGTTGGAGGTTAATGCCCACAGTTGGCTACAGCGAGGTCAACCTTCCTCACTGTGAAGTAAAACATCCCCTATTTACATAGGGACAATTTGACTGATCGGTCATGGCATGATCCACATGACATATCGTCAGTAACGTCAAGATTAACGATGCGGGTGTGATCCACATGTAGAAAAAGAAACAACAACACAGAACGAAGAAATGAAAAAAATAAAAAAAGAAGGAAAATGTAAATGAGGAGCCCGAATAAATCACAATTAAGAAGGGAAAAACAAATTCTTGGTTCACACGAGAATTCTGCGCGCTTGTGGCTACCGTAGTCTGGGCATACAGTTTGACCCTCAATATTTAAGCGACATGTTTACTGACGGTAACAGCCTAGCCGTGGTGAGGCGTTCAACAAGCTGAACAGCAGCCATGGTAACAAGCTGAACAGCACTGTATGCTTCGACCTTCTCTGTTCCGCTCTTGCATTGTGCTGTGTTCTTTCCAGAAACTCGAACCACCAGAAAAAGTTCAGAAAGGAACTAGGTCTTCTGTCGTGTTATGACATTTTTCTCTCTGAAAAGAACAACACTGATCTTCACAGGGTTTTTAGATATTGCATGAAATATCGGCAGAAAGGTACCTGGAAAGTTTTTTTCAATATTTTGCCGTACTCAGGTAGCCTTGTGCAAAATGTGTTATCACCTTGAAAATAGCTACATGAAGCTTAAATACGTTTATATGATATTTCTAAAGTGGTTAGGTCAAACGCTTATGACCTACGTACAATACTAAACTCTGCCTGCGAAATCCATAGCGTTTATGTGCAAGAAATTTAAACACAATTTATTCATTCTTACAAAATCCGAATGCTTGTGGTTAGGCTTGACGATTACCGGCACTGTTGACCTTCCACATTTCGACAGTGAATTACTAAGTGGTGTGCAACAACAACTGGCAGGAGTCATGTCACGATGAGTGCTGGGTTTGCTGCGACTATTGTACTGAGACAGTCTATAAAAAAAAAACGTCATTCTTCGACCGCTAAAACACGTCGCGCATGAAGCGTGAGTTGCAATAACGGTACCGTACGCGGTTTTCGGTGATAATGATGCTAATTACTGCTCATTCCTGACGTGCCATCTGAAACAGAGCGACCACAACTATAAACCAAGCCGGCTTATGGCTCATCCATAAGGCTTGTGGCTCATCCATACCAGTTCATCCCCCTGTCTTTTCTGTTAACTTTCTTTCTTTTTCAGCTTCATTCAGACTCCCCCTGCTTCTGACCATCTTTATACTTAACGCTCCTACATTTATGAATCCATGACAAGTTAGCATTCACATTCACTTCAAAGTACAGTATAAGATGGCCTCAGGATATGTATAAGTTACTGCATAAATACACGAACACGAAGCGCTTGGTTACAGTAGTGCTATTAATGTTTGTTACCAACTTCAACTGCTACGATATTTTGTGGCAATGGACGCAGCTTTGTGCGTTTAAACTTTTTAGAGACGCAGCTGCGCGTTTCAGTAGAGCGCTGGTGCCTCAAATTAAATGCGCACGTGTTAAATGCAGCAGAGAGTACACCGGTTTGCTAGTGTCACTACTTCGGTACTCTGCGAGGCTGTTCTTTCGCATGAGACTGATTTGAGCTCCTCAATTCTCGGGGTGGCAGCCATCGTTCTGCAGTCGATGCTCTTTCGGTTGTGTTCTGGTGCATGGATAACGGCGCAAGAAAGCGCATCGACAACAGCGTTGGCTTTTCCACTGACGCGGCAAATGTCGCACATGTGTTCAGAGATGAAGGCAAGCTGCCTCATTTGGCAGAGTGCGTAGCAAGGGCTCGTGGAGGCTAAAGTGGACGTCAGTGATCTATGATCCTTAAGGATATGAAAGGCGCAGCCTTCAAGAAAATGTCACAGGCGCTTCACAGCCAAGTAGAGGGGAAGTAGCTCTCGGCCGAAGGTGCTGTAGCGGCGCCCCGGAAGGGCAAATTACTTTAAAAAAAATTACACCATCTCCCGCTAAAGGGAACCATGTGTAGATGTGAAGCAGCGGGCGCTAACGCTTACACTGGCGGTGGCGTTGACGCTGGCGCTATCGCAGCGTCGCGCAGCAGAGACAACTGAGGAGGCGCCAAGCACGCAGTGATGGAGCGGTGTTTCCTACTGGAACATGCCAATCGCTGCTAATGGGCAATGAGAGACAGAAGACTCCGACTGGACACAGAGACCCGCAGTCGGCTTTTAGTTAACGCGCACGCTGCGAATTTTTATTGTTCAACAACGCACAGGAGAACTCTCCCACCGGCACCACCTTGGAGGTCAAGATCCATTGCCATATATACGGGATGGACAGTGAACGGTTGTGCAGGCGAGTAGTCGGTTTTTTCAACCAAGAAACTCGCTAGCAGACGCTGCCTGCGTCGGCGTCGCGAGGCGAGAGAGGGGAGTAGCGTAGGAGAGGAGAGAGAGGGGGGGGGACGCGCATGCGCAGTGGGGGGTGTGGACGCTGTGGGCAGGGATGCCTAGAGGAGAGAGGGGGGAGCGTATTAGAGGAGAGCGAGGGGGGGGACGCGCATGCGCTGTGGGAGCGCGGGGGAGGGATGTCTAGAGGAGAGAGGGGGGGAGCGTAGGAGGGAAGAGAGGAGGGGAGGCGCATGCGCAGTGAGGGTATGGTTGCCGCGTGGAGGGATGCCTAGAGGAGAGAGAGGGGGAGAAAAGGTTTTTTTTATTTTTATTTTTTAAAGGGTTTGCGCATGCGCAGTAAGTGAGGCCTCGATGCACACCACCACCACCACAACCGGATTAAGCTTCGCCATAAGATGCTTCACATCTAATAAAGGTGACGAGGATCGTAGGGCCGCCTATGGCTTCTTCAATGTCTCTCAATGCGTGCTCAGCCCTATCGTTTCAGTGTACGGGAATACTTCGTGCCTTCATGCTCCTGAGAATGTTGTTAGGAGGCTCCAGTATATCGGCACAGCAAGGAATGCAGCGACTGCAAAAGTTGGCAAGGCCAAGCAATTAACTCAGGCCCCTGGAGAAGAATGTCTGAGAAACCTCACGAATGGCTGAGGAAACTCACGAATGGCTGTTACACGAATCGGTAGTGGACGAATGCTTTGTGCGTTGACGCGATGACCGAAAAAGGGAGTTCATGAGCAAGGATGTGGCTGGTTTGTTCGGAAGGCGAGAATTCATCTGCAAGTTGCTCTAGTTTTGGGGTGAGCTCCTGGAGGATGTGGATAACCTGATTTATAAAGCTATTATTTGGATAGCAATTATATGAACACTGTAGGAGAATTCTTTCCGTCGCCGTGATGTCCCGGATGTGTATATGTGTGTATATATAAAGCCACAAAAAGATAAATCAGTAAAGAAATTTTTTCTAAGTGCACCCCTGCGATTCGAAGCTGTGACCCCTCACTCCACAGCGTGCTGTGTTAGACAGCTCTGCCACGTGCTACTAATTTTTCGAATGCTAACGGTGAGCAATTTGTATGCAACAATTGCCGCTGGCGGTACGCTGATCTCGGAGGCACCTGGGCGCGTTCAGTACCACCCGCGAGATGGTGCGAAGGGCGCGGTTTTAAGCAACGTTCCTAGAATTTGTTTCAACTTTTCTGTAGTGGTCACTTCCTCCTTCGGCCCTGAGTGGCAACCACTTGCTTCGGCATTTTAATATTACATGACTATCATGGGGTAAAACTGTAACCGCATACTATATTTACTTAAGAATATACTTCTGTTGGTAGGAAGTTACACGAATGAAATCAGACGTAAATGTCCGAGACAAAACGAAAGACCACAGCTTACCTTGCTTAGTGTTCCTGTTGTGGCCGGTCTTCTTCTTTGTCCTGGTTGCTGAAAATCGGGCGCGAACAAGAATGGTGTTGCCGTTATGACGGTCATCTACTCAAGTTACTCTTCGCAGTTCTAATCTTCCCTTAATTAGTCACCTTAATACATTTGTGGACCCATTTTTATCAACTTGCATTGAAATAGAAGTTATAGAAGCCTTTAGGACGGGTAAGTGCATCAATATACAGGGGTACGAATACATTTGGTATCTTAATCGCGGAAGAATGCCGATGCAGCGCTGCTAATTTCATCATCGCCTATAGAGCGATAGGTGAAATCATTTATTACGAAAATGACGTCATTAAGTGTTAGTCAGTAAGAAAGCCCCTAAGAAAAACTAATATAGAGTCACGATACTTTTGTATCCGTTTTCTCTTCTAGCAAGTAATGCAGCGCCTCCAGTGTGTCCGCAAGAAAGCTGCGGCAGAAAGAAGGAAGCCTCCGTGATCAGCACCGCCGCTGCTAGCTGCCAGAGGTATTCGCAGCGGTCATGGAGGGAGCTACAGTGAATGGATGGACACTTGAGCTAGTTTTCGTAGTAGAAACAAAATGTCGCCATGACGCTGATAGCCCAGAAAAAATTCAGGAACTTTCGCATACGTGGCTTTATCTTTTCAACCTACATCGCAATTAAGTTGTGCAGTTGTGTGTAGACATAAAATGTGTATTCGAAATGTTTTTTTTTCGTTTTACATGATAATTTTTTATTAGTCGCTTCATTTGTTGCGCCAACAGGCCGCGCTTTTGCTTTTATCGCTTGTGCTGCCATTCACTTGAAGATGTAATGTTTTCTTTCTGTGGCCACGAATGCACCGACCATGTCAGAGAAAGTGAGGAAAGAACGCAAGGCATGCTAAGCGATTGTTTGGTGGAAGACCTTGGAAGGAGGGGGGCACACAGTAAAATAATTTTTCGCTCTCCAGTGAACGATAGCTAAGTGCACTTTTTCTTCAGTCGTTATGAAGAAGCAAGTATATCACCAGAAGAGCTATTGAATGGCACCAAGAATCTTCTGCCGTTGCCTTCTAGAGAATGCCATTTTTAGGTTTCGCGTAGCGCCTATTTCAGTTGTGTAGTACGGATGTGAAGCTACTTGCTGGTAGTTTATCATGAGCTGATTCATTTTATAGCTCACGTGCAGGCGGAAACTTGCTTACTTTCTTGGTGTCTTGTTCCTCGATTGTTGCCTCCTGCTCACTGCAGGAGTCATGGAACCATCGGTTTATATAAGGTATGTATATGTACAGTGTTCGCTGTACACCGGAATAAAATATTTTTGATTGATTGATTTTGATTGATTGATGTATGTATAAATAAAAACCACACTGAAAAGTAAATCAGAAGAAACGTTTTTTGAAGTGTTCCACTGGGATTAGAACCTGTAACACCTCGCTCCGCATCCTGGCGCGATGGACAGCTCTGCTACGTGCCGCTCGTTCTGAGCAGTGCTTTCGACGATCACTTAATGCTGCCTGTACATAGATCTCGGAGGCGCTTCGGCGTGTTCAGTACCACCCATGAGATGGTGCGAAGGGCACGTTTTAAAGCAACGCCCCTAAATTTTGTTTCAACTGCTCTTCAGACGCGCACTAAAAAGTAGACGACATATGTATCCATTCGCGATGTAGAACACCGGGACAGCAATGCTTCGAGCGCCACACACCGCAGGAGGGGCAGAGGAGTCACCCCACGTGCCGCACTGTTCAACAAGCAGGCGCTGGCATAGCCCCTTCAGGCGCACATTATGATGCACTGTCCGGAAATGTCTAAATTTCGCACAAGATAATTCTAAGGCACTCATTATTACGTTCCAAGAAAGAAAATGAAGAAATGTGTTGCTTTTTGCGAGCTTTGGTAATTAAGAGTAATTAGCGTATAATTAAATATTTAATTAACCTGCAACCACTCATGTATGATTTTTACACAAAAATAAGGTAATCTGAGGTTCAAAATGCACACGCAGTTCGTTTTTGGCTCTGTTCATTTTGAGCAAAGAAAAATAATACTTAAGAAGTTGGTTCTGGAACGCGGCACGTCCAGTGAGCCGTCAAACATCGTAGTGCCTTCATAAAAGTGATCCGCTGCATTCGTATGCAGCACATTGGGGTCAAGTCAAGACGCGTTGACTATGCAGAAGGTTCAATTATTCCTATGCGCAATGTATCTAGCCCTTTCTTTGCCACTAATCCGAAGAACTGGCATAAACAAGTCGCGTCCACATATGTGGACGCTGCGCCTGAAGGGGGTAGTCGACACTTGCAGCGCCCCGGTTAAACAAGTAACAACTGGGACAGTTAGTTCGCGTTCATCCTGTGTATACCTGTGGGTTATTTTCGAGCATCCTTTGTGTTTGAGAAGCGTAGTGCGAGTGTTGAGCTGTGACATTTGATAGTTCACGGTCGTCCTGTGTGCGTTCTTTTCGTGCTTCCTCTCTATCTTTTCGCTTAATTTATATCTTTATCTCTCTTCGTTTTTCTCTCTACCTTTTTATTTCTCTCTCGGTACTAGTTCTCTCTCTCCAATCACAGTTATTGTATTCCCCGCGAGACAAATCGCCACACGTTTTGTAGGATCGAAGCCGTAGATGAAGAGATGGATGAAGGGAGTGCGTGTCGGTTTAGGGCGATGATAGTCTTTGGATTCAGAAGACACATTACGCTCGACTTCCCGGGGTCGTTTCTTTAGCAGCTCCGTTGCTAAAAGAGGACACTCTAGAAGCTAGCATGGGAACAAACGCACTATGGTTACCGCCTCTGTTGGAAGCACCTCATGGAAAAGGCTCTCGCCGACCCCATGAAAACAAGACTGATTTCGCCAGTTGTTGCTTTCCTTGGTTTGGAGGAGTGGTCCCTGACAGATGAAGATAAGGGAAAAAAAAGTTATTAAGGCGAACCTTGCGGTAACTGACTTTGAAGCTGGCGGGGTTCGCTGAAACCATTTTACGCACAAAGTATCACCGAGGGCTAGTATACTGCCTAATGCGAATTCGGCGCGCAGCTGTTTAGGTGCCACTCATCACTCAGAAAGAACTCCATGAAACTGTTTTTATACAGGTACACGGTGTACATTGAGAAGAAAACGCCTTGTGTATAGCGTGGCTGCCACGGGTAATTTCGAGCAGCCAATTTCACATCAACCGGCGCAGACGGAACGTAGCGAGACTTCCTCACCAACCGGGAGACTGCGGAAGGCAGCGCGAGGGTGCGTTCCACAACAGCCACCACTGACAGGCCTCCATTCGTGCAGTGTTTTAATTCTCTATATGGTATCGGTGCAAGCCTCGTCGCATTACTTAGTGATGACGTGCCTTAGCATACCTTAGCACGACGGCGCACACTGTGGCGTCGCGCAACTTGTCGTCTGGCCACTGTCGTTGCCTCCTGCTCGCGTTTTCCTTGCTATCGCCGTCTTTCAAACTTCGCTGCGCTCCGTGGTCACTCTCTTTCGTCGTCGTTAGCTCTGCATGTTACGACAATGCCTAAGGCGCTCAACGGCAGAACAGGAACCTAAAATTAGCGCTCTAAAAAGCCTCCCTCACTCACTAATAATGAGCACCATATGAAACTTATTCAAGGGTCACTGCGGCATGCCTCTTCTTTACCACCATCCCCATTTCCAACCATAAATTACGCACACCTCCCTGTAGATAGCGAGATGAGATGACACGTGCTTAGCCATAGAGGGCGTCTCTCCTTGGACACTAAAATGTGTGTGTGTGTGGGGGGGGGGGAGGGTTATGCGCTGGTATCTGTATGGGTACTACGTGACGCCAGCAGGCAAAAGAAGGGTGTCTCACACTCGCCGTCATGGCTACGAGCGGCACTGAGTAACACTCCCAGATTTAAATGCACAGATATACGCGATAAAGTGTACGGGGGGGCGACCGCCGCCGTGGCTCATTTGGTAGAGTAGAGGACGTGTTATTCGAAGGTTTCGGGTTATGTCGCTGCCAGCAGCAAGTTGTCTTTCAGTCCACTTTATTTCTTCAGATTTGCATCACTACTACAAATGACGCCCGTTGTACTTTCCTTGACTTGATTGACTGTTCGTTGTTATTAATATCTTCTTGAGGTTACTTCAAAAAGCTGTGAAGGAACTACGACTGTTGGGCACTGTTGCCGCCGCAGGTTTTCAAAGCCTCAAGACACGCGAAACTTCATCGTCGGCGTCGGCGTCCCGTGGCGCCGGGAACAACCAGATCGATGAAAAAATATCATCATTGTGTTATGACGTCACCATATGACGCCTTTATGACGCCACAGATCGCCAAAGCTTGTGACGTCATCATGAAGCCACTCTGACGTCACATGGCGTAGCTTCACGTGATGACGCCATCACATGACATCGTAGCTTGGCCAAAGGTGGTGCAATCACGAAGGCCGTGCAAAACTAGGCGAGGTGCAGAAACTTTCGGGGGGTGGCGGGGCTGGAACAATGCATCGAATGATAAGAAGATGAAGACTTTCGCCATGGAGACGTCTCAGGTGAATGCAAGAGGGACCCCACCGCCCCCCTCCCTGCGAGTTTTATTATGTGAAATGGGGGGATTGGGTGTGGAGGGGTTCATTTCGGTAAAGGCACAAATATTCTCAGCTATGAATTCTTGCTTTGCCGTGTCGAAGTGTTCTATAAAAGTTGAAGTCTCGCCACTTTTTTACTAAAAAAGAACTCCAAAAGTCTCGTGAGAGAGGACCTCCAGGTAATCACCAATCTAATACAATATTTCAGAAATTTGTCCTATGCTTCCTGCCGGCATGTCGCTTACTGGGGCAACCCACTCAGTTCAGTGCGTTTCGGCAATAAATATTACTGCCTTTACACGCCGCTTCGACCAGTGGTGCTCTTGTCTGTCGCAACTGCAAGCAAATATAAACGTGCAATAAATGGAGCAAGTGCGCTTTAATGCGAAATGATGTGAGCGGCACTTTTCACGCGTAGCGGAGTTCATCACGGACATGCGTTGTCAGCGAACCAGGCGAGCCTCTGCCATGTAGGGCTACCCGTGCAGCGTTTCTTTAGCGTTATTTCGTCGCGCAGCTTCTAGATGGCGACACCATCCTGTCATAAGCGGACAGCATGATGGAGCGGATAGAAAACCTATACGATGCATTAACTCCGTTGACCTTCTTGAGTTCGTAGCGGAGTAATCAGCATATCTGGTTTTGTATTAGCAACCCGTGGAGCCGAAGGTCCAATCAAGTACCTCAACCAAATGATTTTCTCGCTCTAGGTCATCTACAACTGTCTCCTTTTGCCGACGTCACTTCAGTGACAGAAAATCTCGGTGCGCATTGGAGGAATGTACATTGTTATTCAGATTTGCCAAAAAAAGAGTTCAGCATTCAGGAACTTACCAATGGCATGCATGCGTTTGTAGTATTTCTAGTACTGTGAGGTTAGAACACTCACGCACCATAGGCATCAAACTGAAAAGGCATCTTGTTCTTAAGCAACCATTTTCCAACGGAAGGAGCTTATTTAGAGCCATGCGAGATAAACAGATTCGTGAAAATATTTACTTCAAGTGAATTATAGTTTTGGAGATCTTTTCATTTACTAAAAACGTTGCGAACTTGGTAAAGCGCCAAGTGTATAAACTAATGTGCTATGTATTTTTTTTCTAATCGCTTCCGTTGTGGCTGAAACGAGGTGTGGAAAAGCATGGAGGTTTAATTACTCTGCAGCCTGAGCGAGGAGGAATGTTTGTTATAACGTGGTTCGATAGAAGTCCACAAATGCTTTGTAGGAACGCATTAAAACACGCGCCATCTTCCATTCAAATCCGCTGAAAGAAGTAAAACTTGAAGCTTAGTTACCACGTCTTCATAGGAAGCGTTGTTTGGTGGCATATTAAATCACCCTTATCGTGATGAGCCGCATGGAAAGTAACACTGAAGTTACCTTCAAGTGGCCATAATGACAAAGCGCGGTTGCCGTGCACAAAAGTGTGAGTAACACTAGATACCCAAGCGGAAAGGTACCTGTTTCAGATCAGCACGTGAGATTCTCATCCTTTCATCACCAGTAGTTGTGGCTCAAGTACGAACTCAGTGGTCCAATTCATATCACTCACGGACGTACATGTCCGGCTTGAGAAGTCACAGATATATTTTAGAAATGTATTTAGACCCCCTTTTGCAGTTGGTTGTAGTGGATGCTTAAATTAATTGCTCCATTCAATCTATTTTACCTATGAGACGAACGAATAAGTAAACTATTGGAAATGGAATAACGCTTCGAACTAGAAAAACTTGGATTTGAAAACTACCATCACACGCGGTGATTATTGCCTTCCCAACTTGGGGAAGCAAAGAGGGACAGCATAGTCGCCGACTTTGTCGTCAGTGTATCGCGTTCAAAGGTGGTGATATTTGAACAAGGTTTTACAGTTGCATAGCAGAAACCTTGCTGTAGCATAAATGGTGGTGTGAATTCGTGGAAGTAGCGAGTTGCGTACCACATAGTAGGTTCGGGGGAAAGTTTGTTTGACATGTAGTTTAAACTTGTAATCGCTGGTTATTTGAAGTGTGAACGTACAAAAATAGTTATGTTGAATCAAAATATAAATGTGTACGGGTCCAGCCTAATTGGGCAATGTGGCCGCGTACACCTCGATCCTCCAGATGATGAACCGCTGCAAAGAGAAAATAGGGTACATTAGGTCGCCACGAGGATATCAAAGAGCGTACATATTCACTCTCTCCAGCACGGTGGTCACACCAGGTAACCACCTTTTCTTCATTTTTTCCCCTTTAAACACGTGAGCCCCGCGTCTCGGATTTTAAATGGCGCATTTTTTAAAGCGTTCGACAATTTAACAGAGATGACGCTACTTTGTTCGGGCTTCACTTATATATATATATATATATATATATATATATATATATATATATATATATATATATATATATATTACCGAGTCCACTTGTAACAATACGCAAGTGCCACGAACACTTCATTGTTATAAACTGGTTGCATGCAAAAATAAAGCAAAATAGGAGTATGGCAGGCTGTTGTGATAAAATTGTATTATCAGATGAGATATGCGAACAGACGTAAGTGGTAAAGCTGACAGAGCAGCCGATTTTTCGGACATGCTTGAAAATTTGGAGGCTTTCCCGGGGCGGCCACAAGCCACATAGAGCCAATGTATCATAACGTCTGAAGTTTCGGTTGCTGAAACTCATCCAAATCTTATTTTTTTTTACTCAGATGTCCGAAGGTGTATAAACAGAAGCCAACACGACTCCCGCGCCGAAGCGGATTTCAAAAGTCGGCTTTTCCGCAGTGCCACACCGCTATGCGGTATAGCTTACCGCGGATTCGAAGGGGCGCTTGGGAACGTTGAGGTTGTGGACGGCGGTTCAGCAGCTTGAATTTCTGATTTTCTTCTTTCTTTTCAAGGATTTCGGGTTCCATCACCTTTCGGCACCAGCACCCAACCACCATAATTCATTGTTATAACGGATAATGCAGCATGCGGGCATTGCTGTAAGCGGGTTATTCAACCATGAAATACATACAAAATTTGATGGTGCGGCAGCTTCTCATTGTTATAACCGATATATTATTAAAAGCGGTATCGTGTTAAGTGGGTTCCACTCTATATATTATTCGCCCATGCGGACCCTCCAGGTTGCGCTCCTCTCTCTCTCTCTCCTGGGTCTTCTTTTTTCATGATTTTAGCTTTGCGACAAAATAAACATGTTTAGCAAAGGCAGACCCTCCAGCTTTGAGGCTTAGAGGCTCGCTACCTCTTCAAAACTCATTCTGTGTCTTTTCTAAGCACTATCTTCCAGTAACTAAAATGGCCTGGTGCGCCTCTGCTGCATATCCGTATTTCGTACTACATTGCTGTAGACGTATCTTGTATATTCAATATTTCATTTCTCATTCTGTTGTTGGTTTCGTAGATGGGCGGCTAATATAAGTCCTGAAGAAAAATAAGGCTTCACTGAACCATCACTTTCTTCAGCTTTCGATATTGTCCACACACGAAACCGATATCATTTTTTGTCTAAAATGCAAAGACTATGACTTAGA
>JALIZH010016095.1:0-26880 GCA_030522465.1 Rhipicephalus appendiculatus
CTCAAGCTGTGCAACGCGATACCTTTATGTGCTAGGCTTCCACGGTGGGTAGAAAAACTGGGGAGGGGGCGAAGCATGTAGGGAAGGGTGTTTCAGATGCACTAAAATGAAACCTAGCGAGGGGCAAAGAATACAGTGTTGTTGTTGTTCTACTTCCTCTTCTTTCAGGGGCGAAGCTCCTTAGGACCCAACTTTGTCTTCCGTTGTGGTCACAGTAAAGAACCGTTGCTATAGTCGAAACATATGTAAGACAAAAAAAGGTTTTACAATAGACTTCAACGTAGACATAGGCTAATTATAAGGTAACAGATCATTGTTCCCGGCGAAAATAACCTATTGAGAGGAGTACTGATGAGTTGATCTCTACTAAAATGTGCCTGGATGTTGAGGCTTCTCAAGGAAACCTGTAACACAAAGGAACACGTCAAGGACTGTATGTCCCAACAAATTAGCCATATTAAAATGGTATCTTGCCACCTGTAAAATGGCGGGTTCTTGGATTCACTTTCGAGGCATATCCTCCACTCCAGCAATTTTCTAAATCCTTCTTGAATTGTCTAAGACGACTATAAGATGAAATAAATTTAAATTTCTACATACACTTTATGTTACTCAGTTTACGTTATATGGGGCAACGCTCGGGTAACGTACGGCTACTCAGCGATACGATACCCAGAGCTTCGCCCACTCGTCATGATTCACTTCGTGGAGATGCGTGGATTTTTTCTTCTTGTTCCCTACATGCGCGCTTTCAGTTCCCTACGGCATGTGGGGAAGGATGTTTCAGCTCCACTAACGTCGTCGGCTATTCGTTGGGCTAACTGTTGCCTTCTTAATTTTTATTGGGCCGGTGGCGAGTAGCGAGATTGGCCCATTGTGGCGCATACCCGTTTTTATGATGGACCATGACTCCATGACACACCATGACGACAGAAGACGCGTACAAGCCTAGTCCCTAAGGTGCTTCACACCTGAAACACTGTACCGTAGCAAGGACCTACATGGCGTACACGCGATAACAAAGTGGCACACGAAAAAGATAACTGTGGCCGCTGCGGGGCTCCACTCTTTTGTACCATAGTAACTGAGTTCAGGTGAGGTTAGCTTTAGCTGCTCACAGCGACTGCTCTTATATCGGCTGAATTTCACACGTTTCGTTTTGTTTTTACGAGCAGAGCGGTTTAAGCCACCCGTAAAAAATTTGGTGTCCGCAAAAAAACAGGGGTGGGCATGCGCCACAAGAATTCGGCAAGCCGAGTACAGCAGGTGCGAGCGTTAAACAAAACACCTGGTCGGCGAAGTAAGGCGCGTGAAACACGTGCCTTACTTCACCAGGGAGAGAAAGAAAGAGATAGAAAGAAAGAGAAAACAGAGAGAGATAAAAAGAAAGCGATATAAAGAGAAATATGAAAAGAGACAGAAATCAACGGAATAAAGATATAGAAGATTTAGATAGAAATACATAGAAAGAGAGGGAAATAGAAAGAAAGAAACAGACACGAAAAAGAGATATAAAAAAAAAACAGAGCGAGACCAAGCGAGATAGAAAGAAAGAAGTAAGGAAAAACGAAGAAAGCGAGAGAGAAATGGAAGAAAGAATTGAAGATAGACAAAGCGAGCAAGCGAAAAAAATTAGAGAAAAAGAAAGAGATAGAAAGCAACAGGTACACAAACACATACAAAAAACAAAGAAAGATAAAGAAAACATACAGAAAAATGATGACAAACAAGGATGGCTGCCCAGCTCTGCTCTTCCTTTAAACTTGGCACCACGAGTGCGGAGCTGCCGTCATTTTTTGTTTTTACAAGCGCCAGTGACAGTCGATAATATTCAAGGGTTATTTTCGATACGCTGTTGTATATTGTAAGGCAAATATTTCGCGGTGTTGTAAGAGCTTTCTTATTGAGCAGCGACGGAATGGAAATCAAAAGTTCACCTATGGGACATTCCGGCAACGCTACGTCGGTGATTCACAATACTATGATTGTATGGAGGGCTCCCGCGATCATATCCAATGATTGAGCGAAGCTGGAAGACCATAACTGACGCCTCGCTCAGCAGCGCAATTACAAACCAGCGCTGAGTTAAAAAAAAAAAAAAAAAAAAAGAGCTCAAACAACGCCAGAGACCTCAAATGAAATTCAGTTTAGTTAAAGAAAAGAATAAGCTGCAGTAATTTAGCGTAGCGATCCAACCAAAACTTAAACGAAAATAAAAACTCGGTTTATAGAATAGCCCCCCCCCCCCCCTTTTTTTTGTTGTTGTTGTTGTCCGTATGTGCGAATGCTTCCACGCAGAGAGCGCAAGATTTCACCGCACATCACATTTCGCCAACAATTCTAGCAGCATTTCACGCTATGCAATCAGAACATCGAATCTGATGAAGCTTGCGGCACGAATATTTAGCTCTTATCGCGAACGTTCTATAGAATTTGCGCGGGTTCCGTAGCGACATCTTGTCCAGTTTTTTTTAAATCAATACTCGGCCTACATATAAAATCGTCCATTATTGAAGAACTGCGACTGGGCGCCTGAGTGTTGTACTATGTGCTTTTGTATAGCTTTGTGTTTGTTCCCTACTTTGCGACGACAACTGTTATGCAAGAGAAGAGGAGTAGTCGGAGCCATGCATTGGCTCCAACCTCACAACAACAACAACAACAGCAACAACTACAATAATAATAATAATAATAATAATAATAATAATAATAATAATAATAATAATAATAATAATAATAATAATAATAATAACAATAATAATAATAGTAATAATAATAATAATAATAATAATAATAATAATAATAATAATAATAATAATAATAATAATAATAATAATATTATTATTATTATTATTATTATTATTATTACTATTATTATTATTATTATTATTATTATTATTATTATTATTATTATTATTATTATTATTATTATTATTATTATTAATAAACATGGCCGCGCCACTTTACGACTTCTCATCGACATTCATTGGGGTACACCTGCCTCCCAGCCTCAACCCTAACCCTGCCTCTTCTTTTTTTTTTTTCTTTCCTTCATCCTTGAGTAGGTTTCTTTGTAGCGCACACACACGACAGGACAAAAAGAAGGCACATATAGACACACTTGGCGCTCAGTGTGTCTATATGTGTCTTCATTTTGTCCTGTCGTGTGTGTGCGCTACAAAGAAACCTATTCAAGATGTGCTACCAACAAGCCCGCATAGCATTTCTTCTTTCGTTTTTTCTTATATTAAGGCCTACCGAGGCATCTGGGTTTCTAAGCCCACTCCGCACGGTCAAAAAGAACGAGCAACCACCTAGCGTATTACGTGTATTCTCGTATTACCGAGATAACGCGGGAGGGTATACCGACACTGAGTTACGTGTGCCGCGAAAAAGAAAGAAGAAAGAAATAACTCAAGACGCGACTTGTAAATGCACCCGTGATAAACGATCTCTTCGCGCTATCCGGAAGTCGGCAGCGCTACAATGTCAGTGGGCTCTTCAAGAACGATGATAACGGGACGGACATGGCGAACTGACAAGACACTAATTGGTGGGATCACAGACACGCCGTTAGTTCACCTTGTGAGTGAGAAAGAGAGAGAGAGAGAAAGAGGGAAGGCACTCCGTGTGCTACAGGAGGTGTGGTCACGCGAACGTGCCACTGCAGGCGTCGTCAAAACGCGTGGTCGCACGTCCGCCGGCGCGTTAGGTCAGGCGTCGTTTCAAGTAGGTCACGCTGGATTAGTGAATTTTTCGTGAGCCACGAATGCGTTATAAGGCACGTTCGCTTAACAGAGAAAAGACGAAAACCCTCGGATGCGCCGTTTGTCGATGTGTTTTGTTAAGCAACTTGCAGAAGAGACTGGATACAGTTGACATGTTTGTCTTTTATGAGATAGTTTTAGTGCCGGCGAACCATAGCCGTCGGGCTCCCGCTTTCTTGCGTTCTATTGTGCATCTCCGCGCTTTCTTGTGTTTGACAGCCGCACTCAAAATACACTACAATTTAACGCAGGGGCTTGCGTAAGATCGCTTTTGCATTCCTTTGTACTCCCAGCCGCACCTATCAAGACTACAAAGGAATGCAGGAGCTTGCACACGTAAGCACCTTTGGGGCCCCGGAACTGAATCTCTCGGGTCCTTTGGTATACGAACATCGACGAAGAGTGGATATCAAACATTTCACGGTGAGAGCAATCTTTCCTTGACTACTCTAGTAAGCAAAAACGCTATTGTAACCGTGCGCTTTTACAACGAACCATGCACTGAAATAGATCTCAATGAATACTTTATTGAAGACAACACGGTTCTGACCTTTTCAGTGCAGGAACAGCGATATGGTTGCGAGACTCTCCGTAGAGAGAGGACTCCGGAATGGCTACGACAACTTGGCTTTCCCTAATGTCAACTTTAAGTACGCAGGTTAGAGCTGTGCACGGGCCTAATTTTCAAGCCCGAGCCCGGCCCGGGCCCACTGACTGCGTCGAAGGCCCGCCCGAGCCCGACCCTAAAGGGCTGCGAGCCCGTCCGGCCCGGCCCGACGTACAAAAACCAGGGCTGGGCAAAGATACTTTGAAATTGTATCGCGATACGATACAAGATACTCAGGCAAGAAGTATTGGAGATACAGATACAAGATACTACCGTAACGATTGTATCCGATACGATACATGCCAATTGTATCTTAAGATACTTCGATACATTCGCAAATTTGTTCTTAGAGACCCCGATAATGTAGCGGCGAACATCTATACAAAAAAAGGTCTGTTTAAAATTTTTTGAAGTTTGACCAATTTAATTTCAATTTAATGAAATGTCTCTTATTATCTCAAGCGTTTCTTCCTTTTTGGTGAAAGTGCATTAGTTTACTTCCGAAGACCTTATTAGGGTTTCTTTTAGCTTATCGTCGAAGCTTGGGCGTGTTGGTTAAACATTGGAGCGAACACAGCGCAAAAGAAGACGGGGACAAGGAAGGGCGACGCACACGCAGCGCTTGCTTACAACCATAGGCGTGGGCACGAGGGGGGGGGGGGCGCCCCCTACTCACCTAAGAAGGGGGGCGCAAAGTCTGCCCCATACATTGACGTAATAGAGAAGGGGGGCGCTGCGACGAGCCGTCGCCCCCCCCCCCCCTGAAGGGGAACCCTGCGCACGCCTCTGCTTACAACACTTTGTCCCGCATATCAGAGGCACATGTATGATGCGCATCTGTCCCTTCCATGGAATAAAATGCTGTAAGTCAGGGTTGTGTGTGCGTCGCCCTTCCTTGTCCTCGTCTTCTTTTGCGCTGTGTTCCCTCCAATTCTTTTAGCTGCTTAACAGGAATGCTCTTTAGACACTTCGCTGACAGCGGTTTTTACTTGTCATTTCTGTAATTGGTGGGAGTCGCTGCTCAGCTTGCCAACCAGCTAGCGGGTTGCCATCTAACCACACGAGCTTCAATCAGAAGCCTTCGCACGATGGCGCAGACACCGGCGTTCAGTTTTACCTTGCTCATAAGAGACCGTTTATGCAATACCGAATCACCGGTGTACAGCAGTGACAACGCTGATAGCGACGCATTTTTTTGTGACGCATTATGTATACGTAGAGCACATAAAACTGCAATTATTTTTCATTCTTTATCCACTGGCGTAAAGTGTTCTGTATCTACATACTCACTAACGTGAAATCAATTTTTTCTTCAACGAGATGACATGTGCACCCCAGAGACGCCTCAGACCTATTGTATTGTCACGTGATGGGGACTATGGAGGAAGCGGCAGTCACTCGGTTATAGACGAAACTCTTCATTGCCCTAACTTGTGCTCAGTAAACCAAGTAACACGAACGTTCCGACGCGTGAGCTGCACTACTTTGACTGATGCCTGCCGCGAAGCGCTGGGCGCTATAGCCGAGATAATACATCGGTATGCTTGGATAGTATGTCGGCATGCATGGGTAACATCTCGGCAACACAACCCAAAGCTACGCGGTGCTAGCGTCAATTAAACTGTTTCAGGACACGCTGCGGAGCGTTCGTGTTAAGCTTGCTGAGGACTGTACAAGCAAAGCGCACTGTACTCTGATATCGGCGATAAATGTCGTCGGCCTTCGGTAATTTGATCATCGGCAGAACACGTCTTGTTTTATACATCAGTGATCGCACCTTCCAGTGTTATCGCTGGTGCTCGCGTAAGCTCACAAATGAACTAGAGTACGCGCCTACTACGCGTAATCTTAATAATAATTTTTGGGGTTTAACATCCCAAAACCACGATAACGTGGGACGCAGTATAGTGGAGGGCTCCAGAAAGTTTGACCATGTGCTGTTCTTCAACGTGCAATTAAATCTAAGTACATGCTTCTCTAGCATTTCGCCTTCATCGAAATGCGGCTGCCTCGGCAGGATTTGCGCGGAATCTTAACAGAACAATCTGAGACAATCTCGAAGATTCCGAAACATCACAAATCGTCGCCGGAAAACGCTGCTATCCACGCTATTGCCGCCTATAGATCCAATTAGCTCGCAATTAATAATAGTAAAAAAAAGTAAGGAGGCCTAAAAAAGGAAAACAATTACAATTAAAATAGAAAAGCCGTTCCGAATCAAACATTCATAGTGAATACGTATAGCCACCCGACACAGGCGGCACTCCTAATAGCTATGATAATTAAGCATGAAGTATCGTCAACTATTGCCTGTTCAGGTCAGATAATAAAAAAGTCAATGCGTACGGAAAATTGCCTAAAATAGCTCGTTGGGACGCTCACGAGAAAACAGGACCATTTGGTATAAAAATTTTACTCGAATACCGTTCCTAAGATGTTTAAGATAGCTTCTAATTATTTCCATTATTATAATGTAAACTCAATTTCGCCATTTTACCAAGCAGTAAGCAAAATGTTTGGTGTTGTACACTTAATGCATGCCCACATAATGACATAATTGTTTCCCAAATCGCCTAGGCAGACGAGTAAACTCAAGTGAATATAAATGTGTAAACAGTAGCAGAAATAAAACAGACACTTAAAAGTAAGGATACAACCAACAGCTTATTTTGGCTGCTTAGAAAAGACATACTGCCGTCGCCAGACCGGCAAAAAAACAGTTCGGAGCCCTTTGTATGGTATGGGATGCAAGAGAGGGACAACTAAGAAAGCACTTGTGCTGACATTCATATTATGATTTCAATATCTATTGGAATAGAAATTGCAAGAAGAAAGGGATATGGTGAGCCAAGATATTGTCTGGTAGGTGATCGCTTGTTCTATTAGATCTAGCATCGGTACCGGCAGTGCTATAGTTAGAGTCTTATTTGCACATAAGTCAACCGCGTGTAATTTGAACTTACATCCACAAGATCCTTCCAATCGCTTATGTGTGAAAGCCACGAGATGCAAAGCAACCTCGTGCTTCAGATTTCGTAACGAAGTACTACGCATGAGGGCGGCATCAGACTTTGTGTGCTCATCGCCGCAAGCATTGTCGTATGCGGCGCTGGTAAGTGGCAAAGAGTGTCATGGCACTGACACAAATAAAAAGGGAAAAAATCGACAAAAGAAAACGCACGTGGGCAATCTCGGAAACGTCTACGTTCGCGCGCTTGTTTCTGTCGAGACTGCGCAAGCGCTGTCATATTGCTCTGCCTCACCATAAGGGACACGCACACCTCATCGCCTGCCCTCACTGGTAGACTATGGCGGAAAGATTAAAATATGTCACTGCCCTTAGTTTTATTCAGGTGACTTAGTGGCAGAGTAGCTTGAGAAGCGGAGTTAGCGACTATTCTTTCGCACGGCAGTGTTGCGATAGCAGTATCTTGTATCTTAAGATACACGATACATAATTGAATGTATCGGAAATACAGATACAGATACTCGTCTTGTGAGACGTATCGCGATACATATACAAGATACCCAAAGAGTATCTAAGATAGTATCGAAGATACATGTATCTTCGATACTGCCCAGCCCTGACAAAAACACAAACCCGGGCTCGGTCCGGCCCGACACTATGAAAGTTTGCCGCGGAGACAAGATATCACGTTTTGATCATGGGGAATTTTATTCATCATATAAAAGTCAAACACATGCAAACGACACATGTTTGTGTGAATACATATAGATTACAAGTTGTGTAAAAATAACAAGCTGTGTAGTGATTCGGACTTCAGGGAAGTGCGGCGCTCCTGCATCGCATATTCCGTCGAACTGAAGTTCCGTTCGCTGCTCGCACTGGTAGCCGGAATCGCAAATATCTTTTTCGCAAGCATAGCAAGCTTGGATTAATTAGACTCCTTGTTCTTCCAGAAGTCTAGTATCTCTGATGCAGGACAGGATGATGATTGCATGGATGAATAATCACATAGGTGATCTTGTGTGCTCATCGCTAAGTGCTAGAAAACAATTCCGGCACAACGTCTATATTTTCGGTTTGATGCGGGCTTTAGACCTGGCCCGGCCCACCCGATGCCCGAGATGAGTAGCCCGTGCCCGGCCCGGTCCCGAGATGGGAAGACGTCGGCATACCCGAGCCCGGCTCGCGGGCCGGGCTCGGGCTTTCGGGCTACCCGGAGCCCGTGCACACCTCTAACGCAGGTACGTTTCGCATTTAGCTCCACCCCCCGCACCCCGCTCGCCGCGGCAGGTACTTGAACCCACCCCCTCATGTTTACTTGCAAAAAACCTATGCGCTAAGTTAACATGACGGGCACTATCGTAGACAGCGCCGCTCCCGCCACCAAAGGCATCGAAGCAAGATAACGCCGACGCTTTTAACACTTCCTTGCTCAAAGTACCTGCACCCCCCTCTTCGCAAGCGGGACTTGTGTGAATCCGAAACTATGGTCAGGACACAGCTTGCGACCGATTTATCAAGTTTCTAGCCGCATGTACATACATTCAATAATGATAATTGTTGGGATTTGTCATCCTAAAAGCACGATATGATTGTAAAGGACACCATAGTGATGGGTTCCGGAAAATTCGACCTCCTGGGGTTCTTTAATTTTAACAGGCGGTAACCATCACCGACAGCTGGCCGACTAAGAAAACAAGGAAATGAGCACGCTTCGGCGAACGTGAGGAAGTTACCTTCTTTACTTTACAGTGCTTTTTTATTTTTCGAGGCTGTATTTTTTAATTTTTTTAGTCCGTCGATTGGTTACTCCGTCACATTGGTTTCTGACGGCCTGGTATACGGGAAAAAACGAAGCGTTTTCAAGAATGCAGGAAGCCCGACTAGCTGTTGCTACACTCCGTTACATATATCAGGTGCAGCGCTGTGAAGGCTAGCGAGGCTTCTGGCAGTAAATGCCATCGCACCAATAAATAGTTTAATAATTTTACCACCCATACTGTGATTTTTTTGTCTTTATAGTCCGAGTTATAAATGAAGATCCTTTGGACCTTAGAAATAAACATACCCCATGACAGGGTTGTCAACAGGTTGTTGTGGATCGCTTAGCGTCTCTTTGTTTACGTTTTTAACATCGGAGCTTGTTAAGCCGGCCCTAAAAGCTTTGGTGTGAGCAGTACGCCAGAGGCGGGTATGCGCCCCAGGAATCGCGCAAGCCCCACTACGGAGCACAGCAGGTGACAGAGCTAAACGAAAACGCTGCTCGGTGAAGTGGAGCACGTGACAAAGAGAGAGAGAAAGAAAGAGATAGAAAGGACGAGAAAGAGGAAATAGAGGAAGAAAGAAAACTGTAAAAACAAAGAGAAAGAGACAAATAGAGAGAAATAAAGGGAATTAAGCCATACAAAGACAGAAAGTCAAAGAAGGACATTGAAAGAGAGAGAAAGAGGAAGAAAGAAATAGACACGAAAAAGACAGGAAAAACGGAGAGCACGACAGAAAGAGAAAGAAAGAGAGAAATAAAGAACAAAACATAAATAAGCAGACAGAGAGAAATAAATAGACAAAAAGTGAAAGAAAGAAATTGAGAGCAACAGGCACAAAACAGATACAAGAAACAAAGGGAAAGAGAAAGAAAGAAAAAAAGTAAAGAAAAACAAGGAAGGCCACTCAGCCTCACTCTTCTTTCAGGCGTGGCGCCACTAGTTCGAGGCTACCATAACTTTTGGCGTTTCATTTGCAGCTCATCACGAGGCATCACGCGCGGGCTCGTGCTCGGCTCGCACGAGCTATTACAACGACGAAAGCCAAGCGCGAAACGCGCGTACTCGCGCATTTTGCTGGCCGAACTTCATGCAAAGCTTCAACAGCTTTGCACCTGATGCATGAAACGGAGTATAGGCTCACGCACTCGCGATATCACTGATGCCGCCCAGATAGAGCATGAGGCCTCGCGGTGTATCAGCAATAATAAGAATTGTTGGGGTTTTACGACCCAAAACGACAATAAGATTATGAGAAACGCCGTAGTGCGGTAGCGTATACCGGGTAGGTGCCCATCCGCCCCCCCGATTTTTTTTTTTTTCGGTCATGGGAAACAGATCACAAAACGACACCCGACACACTTGCCTGCCCGGTCCCCAGTTAAGATCAAGGACATGCCCCCCCAGAAAGAGGTTTCTGCCATACGCCCCTGCCGTAGCCGGTGGCTGTTTGACTCTACACGGCGGCGCCGACAAAACAAGACAGAGGCAAGTTCATAAACCGTACGCGCTTGTTAAGCTGGCTGTATTCGCGCGGCTGCATAGTTTAAATGTAAATGCTAAGCACTTTAATTTAATGAAAGGAAGCCGACTTTCTGAGGGAGAATTCAGAGTCGGTTATCATAAGCAAGAAGGGAATGACATACACTTCACGGCTTTTTTATTTGTTTACATACGTCACTGGCCGAAAGTTCAGTAAGCGCGGCATTTTCGACATGTCTGTTCTACGCCTTTTATGACAACGATGACAATACCCATGCAGAAGTAGATAAATATATAGAAAAATGGGGAGTTACATTTGGTGAACGTAGAATGCAATGTCAAACAAAAGGACTTCTCTCAAGTGCTCAGAAAGCTCTCTGGGTAAATTGCAGGCACAAAGAAAAAAAAACCTAGTGCAGAGTTTGCGATAAGGACGAACACGGTCGGCTGTGCGTGGAATCCATAATGCATCATAAAGAACAGCGTAGATGCGATGTTCGGGTTGCGAATCGCGATTCGAAATGCAAGCATCGTTCGACTTGACTCGCTTTGACGTATAACGGCATTTCTAGAATAGGCTACCGAGAACGCACTGAGCCGCAACAATCCGCATTGGGTACAAGACGATCAAGGGCAGAAAATGATATCGTCGCGTGGCTGTGGAAAGCAAAAAAAGAAAATAATAAGATATATATATATATATATATATATATATATATATATATATATATATATATATATATATATACATACATATATATATATAGAAAGATGGACGTGGTGCGCAACGTAATGCCATCCATCTCTTTGCCAATAGATGGTATGAAGCGTATCTTCGGGTGACGAAGGGCAGGCAACGATAAACCAATGATTTTCTAAAGAAGGCACCCAGACAGATGCTGTGTCGATTGTTGAACGGCGAATGCCTCATACGTCATAGAGTTGCAAGATAATTGACAATTGGGCTAGTTGGTTGATATGCATGGTATAGCTGTTGTTTAAGCGCACTCCAACGAAGACGAAAGACGACAAAGGAACACAAGACAAGCGCTTGTCTTGTGTTCCTTTGTCGTCTTTCGTCTTCGTTGGAGTGCGCTTAAACAACAGCTATGGAGTCATAGAGTTTACTACTATATCTCCTAGAGGGAACTCTGGCGCTGTGATAGCTTAGCCACCGTGAGAATCTTGGCCTGTACATGGATTTGCCTGATCTCAAACCTAAATGTCAAACCGAACTGCCTAATTCGGACGTACTTGTGGCTTTGTTTATTGTTGTGTTTTGGCTTTGCTTTCCGATAAAAGAATGGATCATTGTGTACTCTGTCGCCCTATTTTAATTGGTGAGCCTAAAAAAGTTAAGGTGGTGGAGTGAAACTGCTGAACGTTTGCTGAACTTCGACTTGCGACAAAGCGGCTGCAGGCCACACAGAGCCAAACGGAGCCGAAAAAACGAAGTTTAGACAAATCCGTGTACTACCCATCATTCCCATGCTGGCTGAAGCGCCGTGTGTTGCAGCTCCCATAGACACTAGCGCCAGATTTCTCTCTAGCGTATTATTGGAAACTCTATGCCACACGTGTCCTGCACGTGCAGCCTCCATTCAATCTCATGGCTTTCATGCACTGCACCCACACCAGGAGCCCCGGCCAATGTTTTTTCCGGTAAGACAGAGAGAAATAGCTTTTATTGATAAGTGGCTACTTAGTGAAGGTGGGAGGTTCCCTTATTTCAGAAGCCATCGGGCCTGGACCATCTGCCGGGCCCGGGCCACGAGTTGGCGCTGGTCGACGCAGGTCCGGCTTCGAGATCGCAGCATCCCACGCTTCCGTGAGCAGGTTTGGGTCTGCATCTGTCGCTTCTGCTTGTACGGCTGGGTTGCTTCCTTTGCACCGCAGCAGAAGGTGTGCTAGAGTGTTTTCCACATTGCAGCATGGACAGATGTAGCCGTATAACCTTGGTCTCATATGGTGCAAAAAGAAGCCGCAAGTAAACGTATTGCTTTGAAGTCGCCTGTAGTCGGTGCCTTCGTCTCTTGTCAGTTTGGGATGTGGAGGAGGATATAACCTCTGTTCAAGCCGATGGTGTTGCAGCAGTGCATGGTACAAAAAAAAAAAAAAGTTGGCACGTGCGACTTCGGCTTAGGCGTCCCACTAGCAATGACGTATAACCGGACTTAATGAAACTGTTTTTCTTTGCCGAATCAGCTGCGTTACGAGCTTTCAATCATCGATCGTATTGCTCTTCGGTTTTGGGTCACCCGCCACGGTGTTGTAGCGGTTATGGCGCTCGACCGCCGACCGATATCCGTCGCGAGATTGAACCCCGGCAGCGGCGGCCGCATTTCGAAACGGGCGAAATATTTCAGGCCCCCCGTACTTAGATTTGGGTGTAGGTTAAAGAACTCCAGCCCGTCGAAATTTCCGGAGCCCTTCACTACGTTGTCCCTTGTAATCATATCGTGGTTTTGGGACATTGAACACGAACATTTATCATTATTATTATTATTATTATTACTATTATTATTATTATTATTATTATTATTATTATTATTATTATTATTATTATTATTATTATTATTATTATTCTGTTTCATTAGAAGTTAGCTTACGCTAAAATATGCCAACATACAATGTTCTGGAGTTGCCTTTTGTCGATTCGATGGTTTCGTGGCAGGTTACGGGCTGCGCCTGCTTGCGGTGGCAACATGACAGGCCGAAGTCGCTGGTGCTTTCGAACATGAAAAATACCTGAAACTGTGCAGGATAGGGACAATCAGTCCCGGCATTTGACGCTACTAGACATCAGAATCAAGCTGATCTGACTATTCTGATGATGATTATGGTGCCTACTATCTGTTTCTTTTTCTTTTTAACACGAAAATGTTTTATGCCGGGGTCCACCACGGCTCCATTGACGTATTTCCATTACGGATATGACGTTGTAAAATATATACTAAAAAAATGGCAAAGAAAAAAATACAAGAAAAAGTTCCGTCACCGGGAGTCTAACCTACGACCCCTCACTCCGCAGCGCGCGGCGCGAACCGACTCGGCCACAAAACGCACGTTCTTCAGCTTGCTAACGGTGAGCTATTTATATACACCATTTACCGCTGGCAGTACTCGGAGATTGGTGACTTCAGCGCGTTGTTGTTATCACTGTCGAGATGGCGCGAAGGGTCCGGAGGGCGTGCTTTAAAGGTCGTCGCAGCGCGCGTAGCGATGCGCGCGCCTCTACAGGGCGTGGTCGCTCGTGCGCCCGCGCTTATCTCGTGATCGCGGCCGTTTGTACGTCTTGGGCTTTCACCGCAAGTGCGCGTTCAAGTTACAGAGAGCAAGGTCACTTCACTCGCTGCAGCGGCAGCGCGTGCTAAAGGAGCGCGCTGCTTAACAGAACTAACGATTGTGACAGTTGTTAGTTCTCGCTCGTTCTTTGTATATTCTTTTCGGGCGTCCTTTCTGCTTGAGGAACGTACTGCAAGTTTCGAGCGACTTGACGCTCTTCGCGTGACATTACAATTTGTTGCTACAGCATTCATTGATTAGACCTTGTGGCGAAATAATGCACGATAAACACTCAACTACCTCTCTGAAGACACGTTTCACTTTCGTGTTTTACCGATTCCTATGACAGAGCAGTCCTGTTTTTTTCTGGATACGGGTGTGTGGAGCGATAGGGCATACCTTTGTGGAGAGCAATGAAAGCGAGATACAAAGAGAGTGAGAGAAGCGAAGGAACGACAGGAGGGTTAACCAGTAGAGATCAATCGGTCACCAAGCTCATAGTACCTGCAATGTCCTTGAACGTTGTTATTAATTTGCGTACGCACGTTACGTGCAACCATGGCCAGATCTTGATAGTCAAAGAGACGCAGTGAACGCTCTTCCTGATTTTTTATTCAACACAAGATTATTGAACTGTTTGTAGCTGTTATCATTGTTCCCTTTCATAGTATAGAGTTATTAATGAACATACCTGATAGTCATGATATATGTAAGTGCAGAGAAAACTATCTGTACTCTATCCGCGGTGTGACCACACGATATGTACAGTCGCGCTCAACATGAGTTGCGACACGCTGTCTGGGCTCAAGATCTATAGCGCCAGCACTGCAAATCGGCACCTACATGAAAAAAAATTGGTGAATTGAACTCTCTCAGTTAGCGGTACTTTCTGAACCAATTTAACGTTTGTCGGTTTCATTGTTCAGGCTTAGGGTCCCTTTAACCACAGTCAGTTTGTCGCAACTAATATTGAGCGCAACTGTACTGGACTGTGCCCGTAGACTCTACTCATTCTTTATACGCCACATATTGTGCATGGTATTCGTTATAGCTTTTCTTATTTTTGTCTGTTTCTTCAATCATGTTGATGGGATGTCCGGCTCTAACGTAGCCTATCTTCCCATGTTTTTTTTTTGCATATATAAATAAATAAAAAAACTCGCGTGTTTGTTCTCGAATCTGTTTAGTACTTCTCCTTGCTACCGTAACCGCGCATGATTAGATACGTTAATTCGCGTTCTCGTATAACCGCTTATACCTTCTCAGATTCGTGTGTGAATGTCGTATTCATGTTGACTCACATACTGCACCCCGGTGCAGTTCGACGCTGTGAACTGTTTTAAATGCGAATGCATTTCATAGTCGGGCTATGTCAGGCATCCGGCGTTGTCCAGCGTTGTCCGCGGAGGAGGAGGAGGAGGGTAGGTTGAGGAGGTAAGCGTCGGCAGGTGTTAGATGTGAAGCATCTTATCGCGAAGCTTAATCCGGTGGTGGTGGTGTGCGGCGTGACCACCCTTACTGCGCATGCGCAAAACCTTCAAAGAAAATAAAAATAAAAAACCTCCTCTCTCCCTCTCTCCTCTAGGCATCCCTCCCCGAGGCAACCACACCCTGACTGCGCATGCGCCTCCCCTCCTCTCTCCCCTGCTACGCTCCCCCCTCTCTCCTCTAGGCATCCCTCCCCGAGGCAACCACACACTGACTGCGCATGCGCCTCCCCTCCTCTCTCCCCTGCTACGCTCCCCCCCTCTCTCCTCTAGGCATCCCTGCCCGCAGCGTCCACACTCCCATTGCGCATGCGCGTCCCACCTCTCTCCTCTCCTACGCTCCCCCCTCTCTTCTCTAGGCATCTCTGCCCGCAGAGATGCCTAGAGGCATCCTCAGACATGCGTAACATTTGCTTTTTGATCGACAATGTTCACAAGTATGAACAAAAATACTTGTGCAAGATGGCTGGGCGCTGAGAAAGTGGTTAAACTTTGTCTGAGTAGCTGAATCGGGTTAACCCCTTCCCTACCGAGGACCAGTAGAGTCGTCATGAGATTTTGTACCGAAAAGAAAAATTGAAAAAGAGGATGCCCTCTTTTTCTTTTTTATTCGCGCGTCTACTCTCCTCTTCACTTTCCTTTTCCATCTTTCTTTTCCCTTTCCCCCCTCCCCTTAGTGCAGGGTAGCAAACCGGATTCTACACTTCTGGTTAACCTCCCTGCCTTTCTCTCTTTTTATTATCTCTCTCTCTCTCTGCCCGCAGCGTCCACACTCCCACTGCGCATGCGCGCCCCCCCGCTCTCTCCTCTCCTACGCTCCCCCCCCCCTCTCTCGCCTCGCGACGCCGACACAGGCAGCGTCTGCTAGCGAGTTTCTTGGTTGAAAAAACCGACTGCTCGCGCTGCACAACCGTTCACTGGCCACCCCGTATATATGGCAATGGATCTTGACCTCCAAGGTGGTGCCGGTGGGAGATTTCTCCTGTGCGTTGTTGAACAATAAAAATTCGCAGCGTGCGCGTTAACTAAAAGCGTCTCTGTGTCCAGTCGGAGTCTTCTGTCTCTCATTGCACATTAGCAGCGATTGGCATGTTCCAGTAGGAAACACCGCTCCATCGCTGCGTGCTTTACGCATCCCCAGTTTATAAAGACGATAGTCTTTCTTGTGATACTTCTTCGCAGAAATTTTGGTCTGTCTGTCCGACTGTTTGTCTGTCCGTGACCCGATTTAGCTACTCAGACAAAGTTTAACCACTTTCTCAGCGCCCAGCCATCTTGCACAAGTATTTTTGTTCATACTTGTGAACATTGTCGATCAAAAAGCAAATGTTACGCATGTCTGAGGAGCAACTTCAATACATAAATAGTCTCTGGTATGTTTCTTTATAAGAAAATACATAGATACGTAATTATGAAGACCCCAGCGTTTCTTAGGTTGCGCTCAAAAAGCGACGCTATGCACGAAAAAGCCCTCGGCCGACGATACGTTGCTGCTGGGTTCTGCACAAGGTGATGTTTCTCGACAGCACTGCCAGATGGCGTCCATGTCTCACGCAACGTAAGGTCCCTGTATATATAAAGGTAGCGACAACTACACGCGCGCCCTCTGGAGGGGTCCAAGAAGCGGCGCTAGCAGACGACGCTCCGCTCGCTCGCGTGCATTTTGCGGACGCCTAAAACCACTCTCAGCGCGCGCTTTAATCGGTTAATTATTGCCTTTTGTGGCGTAAGCTGCTTTGGAAACTTCAAACGACAGGGACAACAACTAAAGAGCCCGGAGAACGCTAAACATTGAAATAAGAACACGTGCTTTTTCGAAAGATGCTTCTGAGCAGTTTCCCACAGCAGTTGTCATGCAGGGCATTTATATTTTCGTTCTTTGCGTGTTTTCAAATTCAGCGTAACTTGAAGTAGATGGACTGCTTGTTTTGTAGTTCGAAAAAAATTGGCACGTTGTGAGCTTGTTGCTACTCTCGGAAATCTCTCGGTTTACTTAGCGTAGTGTGTAGTGCAAAACATGCGCTATAATTGGTTTCATTGGATTTGTCAGCGTTCAGAAGTATTCCCTCGATTAAACGACACTTTTAAGTACGCTTATTTTGTTTATAAAGTACTCTAATATGCTTATTTAGGAGAAAAAGTTGCACTGAATGCGTGGAACATCAGCAACCAGAGTACCTTTCAAGGTCTAGGAAATATAGCATGGCCACTAGTGTCTCACGCAAAAACTAATCCCAAACTGTCCTTTCCTTGTGAGCTTTTAGTGTTGAAGCCACACCGAGGAGAAAAACGAAGGCATGAGTGTATTGGGTTCCGAGCCATTTAATGTTTAGAGATACGGGCGCGAACCTGCGTTGTCTACTGCGCACAAAGCTACAGTTTAAAGAATGCTGAAACAATAATAGCCTTGCTGAGATATGCACCTCTATGCACGAAAAGAAGCTCGCCGACAGGCGAAAGGCTGCTTGAAGTTATAAACATTACTGTATCGTCAGGAGACTGCAAAAGAGCCAAGGTCGGAGGCAGCCAAGACAGCGCTCTTGCTCACCATAGCCGGAGAGGATGCCCTAGAGGTATTCAACAATTTTTTCGTTTTCGGAGAATGAAAGCAAAGAGGATTATGGAACGGTGACGGGAAAGTTTGAAGAATACTGCCGACAACAGCATAACGAGGTGCACGAGCGGTACGTCTTCCGCACGAGGTCGCAAGCCGAGGGAGAGCCATTTGAACATTTTGCTCGAGACCTAAGGAAGCTAGCCCAAAGTTGCAATTTCGGGGACCTCACTGATTCTATGATCAGGGACCAGATTGTTTTCGGTACAATTAACCCGGAATTGCGGAAGAAAATGTTGAAGGTTAAGGACCTTACATTACGGAAAGCCGAAGAAATCTGTAAGGCGGAGGAAGTATGTGCTGAGCAAAACAATGCATGGGCTCAAGCGGAAAAACGAGTGGCACCAATTGAAATGCGCCAGCAGTCAAAATGTTCAGCATGCGAAGAACATTCTTCAAACTCTGAGCAATGTTACGCTCAACCTGACACCGAAGTGGCGCAGATCAAAACGCGCAAGCAATTTAAATGTTCAAAGTGCAACCGCATCCACGAACGGGGCAGGTGCCCAGCATTTGGGAAAACATGTTTCTCGTGCCGTGGCACCAACCACTTTTCTGCTTGTTGCAGAAAAGGTCCTCAAATAAGCGCTGTGCGTGACGAACACGATGATTTTCAAATCCTCGATGTTGGCGTGGGCAACAAAGCTGATTGGCTTATCGACGCCAAAGTCGCGTCCCAAGTGGTGTCTCTAAAAGTAGACACGGGCTCGCAAGCCAACTTGCTGCCGCACAGCATTTTTCAAAGGCTGAAGGTGCAGTCATGTGTGAAAGCAAGCCCCTCTGTTCTGCGCTCATACAGTGGCAACGTCATCAAGCACGTCGGCGTAGCTACACTACCAGTGGCTGTGAACAATCGAAGCGAGTACTTTGACTTTTTTATTGTTAGGAAGAGCAACCAGGCCATCCTGGGCCTGTCGGCAAGCGAGGCTTTAGGGCTGGTGTCGCGTACTGTGGGTTCTGTCCACATAAACAGCCCTGACCAAATTGTGAAGGAGTTCCCCGAGTTGTTTCAGGGTATCGGCTGCCTGGCACGCCCGTACCACATGGTCCTGCGGAAGGAAGCAACGCCAGTTGTTCAGCCGGTTCGACGGGTGCCCCTGGCATTGCGCGAGCCGCTACGAGAAGAGTTGGACCGCATGGAGCACGCCGGCATCATCGTCAAAGTCAGCGAGCCGACGGACTGGGTAAGCCCCTTTGTCGCGGCAAGGAAAAAGGATGGCAAACTTCGCATATGCATTGATCCAAGGCGAATTAACGCATGCCTAAAACGTGAGCACTATCAGCTACCGAAAAGAGAAGATATTGAGGCGGAGCTGACTGGAGCCAAATTTTTCAGCCGCCTCGACGCGTACTCGGGTTTTCATCAGATCCCTCTTGATGAGGCCACTTCGAAGATATGCACAATTGGAACACCGTTCGGTCGTTATCGGTTCGTGAGACTTCCCTTTGGAATCTCTTCCGCACCGGAAGTATTTCAAAGAACTATGAATGAAATATTTGACCAGGCCCCAGGTGTCCGTATATATGTCGACGACATACTTGTATGGGGGGAGCACAAGAGAAGAACATGATAGCCGCCTTCGTACGGTTCTGGAACTAGCGAAGAAGGCCGGCCTAACATTTAATAAAGAAAAATGTACATTCGCGGTTACTCAAATTGACTTTTTGGGTGACGTGATAAGCCAAAACGGAATCAGTCCGAACCCTGCAATGACGTCGCCATTAAGCGAAATGTCTGAGCCAAGCGACAAAGCATGTGTGCACCGCATGCTTGGGGTCATTAACTACTTCGGCAAATACATACCTCACTTGGCAGAAAGAACAACGCTACTGCGAAGTCTAATGAAGAAAGACACTGTCTTTGAGTGGTCTGAAAACCACTCTCACGAGTGGCAAGCTCTCTGCCGTATACTGAGCAGTGCGCCTCTGCTAGCAATATTTGATCCGACCAGAGAAATCAAGATTTCTTCCGATGCGTCGAAGAATGGGATTGGCTCGGCCCTGCTTCAGCGATATGGTGACAATTGGCGGCCGGTAGCCTATGCTTCACGCACAATGACTGAAGCGGAACAAAGATATGCCCAAATAGAAAAAGAGACAATGGCGATAACCTTCGGGTGCGAAAAATTTTTTCACTTTGTCTATGGTCACAAATTTGTTATTGAAACCGATCACAGACCACTGTTGGCTATCTCTTCTAAAGCCATTGCAGACATGCCGCCAAGACTGCAGCGGTTTTTCTTGCGTTTATTAAGATACGATTATGTTCTTCACTTTGTCCCAGGGAAACAACTGCTCTTGGCAGATATGCTATCCAGATCATCGCCAGGCTCTCCCCCCAGCATGGAAGCAACAAGAACGAGAAGTGTTTATTCGTAGTCGAGTACAGGTATATATAGCTTAGGTTGACTGACAGATAACAGACACGTGTTACGTTAAACATCATTCAAAAGGGGGTAATCCGGGAGCGCATGCGCGACCTGACGATACAATTACAAAATCACTTACTTCGCATAGCCGGGTGTTTTCCGTGCGCAAACATCTCTTACGACAGATTTTGTGGGGCCATACCTTCCTTCAGAATATATTTCTGTCACCACGAGCAGCAGAAAAAAAAATAAAAAGCTTTTTCTGTCCTCCGCGCGGTGAAACAACCGAGGGCATTGAGACCCGGCGTACTAGCCCGTCACGTTCCAAACATTCAATTCAAGCACTGAATTCCCGCGTCCACTCAACTTCAAGTAAATAAACGCTTCTAAATTGCGACAACAATGCGACAGAGGCGCGTGAAGTACTTGTTAATTAAATTGTCCAACTCCACGCTTGAAAACGCCATCACCCGTACCTCTCGCCTGCACAGCGCTGCCACCGCTGGACCCTTTGGGCGGGGCGCGGAGGCAAAAAGGTCACGTGTAGCCAACCGGCCTATCGCAGGACGCGGCGGCTGGATCAAGACCTTTCGCTACTTTTGAAACATACAGGGACTTTAACGCAACGCCTCCTCTGTTTTATCAAGGCCAGCCAGATGCGGCCGATTCAACATAGAGAAAGCGCTGACTGAGTCAAGGCAAAACATTGTAGTACGGCCGGCAGAAGACTATCGTCTTTCGACGACATTTGCAGCGAAGCACGCAGATACGCGGCCAATTTTTTCTCCTGCGCAACGCTGAGATGAGCGCCAGCGTCAACGCCGCCGCCGGTGTAAGCGTTAGCGCCCGCTGCTTCACATCTACACATGGTTCCCTTTAGCGAAAGATGGTGTAATTTTTTATCTCTCCGCTCTCACTCCCTCTCCCATAGCAACAGCTGCGGGCGCGCGCGCTTATCCTCGCCCCTAGCAACCGGAGCAGGTGGTGCGGGTGGAGTAGCGGAGAGTGAGTGGAGAGGAGGAGCGCGCTCTGGTGTGTGAGGGCGCTCGCATCGCGGAAGCTCGGCGGAGCTCCCGCGTGTGTGGAGAGTGTAGCAGAGGGTAGGTGCAGTGCTTCGCCGCTCCTTCTCTCGCCGTTCGCTCTCTCTCCTCTCTGCGCCCCACACTCCCGTCCGCTCGCTCGCACGTATATTGGCCTCGAGGGCCACCACTGGAAACACCGGCGCCACCGTCGGCGTGACGTGCTTGGCAGGATCACGCGGTCTCGGCGGCCGCGTCGGCTGCTTGCGGAGCGCTGCCGGTGCTTTCTAGATGAGTTTCAAGCTCCACCTGCGCTGCGGTCGGTACGAATACCGAGGTTTTCTTGCATTTTGAACCCAACTGAACCCATTGTAACAGGAGTGGCTGCCTCCGAAAGCGATGAACATATACTGCTCGGTGCCGTAGTGCCGGACGTACGCAACGAAGTGCGGTATAAGCCTGCACCGGTGCCCGTGGGACAAGAAACTGCGTGAAGAGTGGGTTGTAGTGCTAAGAACCGGCAAGCAGCGATCGGATACGAGTCATGTGTACAACAAGCGCTTCCACGACGACGATTTTAGCTACTGTATCGGGGCTGTGACGTTCAGTAGCAGAAAGTGCGCGCTGCGACGATCATCCGCGCGCGCTTCCCGCCGGCTAATGGTGCTTATCTACCGCAGTATGGAAAAGGCGCTGCCTTTTGCATCCTGCGATATCATCTCGGAACGTTCCTGTGCGACCTCTTGATCGTCGGCACCGTGCTAGCGTCTACAATATGGGCTGCAGATACTTGAGTAATTGTTTGGATACGTTGGATTTAAAAATTCGCAAGGTTCCTTGTGCATTCCCCTAAGATGACCGGAAGGCGAAAGGCACCTTCTCCTTCTTGTCAGTCAATGTACTGATTTTCCCCGCCCCGCTCCAAAAACCTTTTGCACCTAACGAGGTTTCGCACTGCCTCCGTGATCGGCCCACCGATCGTGGAGGCTGTGCAAAGCGACCATGTCATGTGAACACGTCATCATGTGACATCACGTTATGTGGCATCATGGCGACGTCATGACGTCTTCACAAATTTGGGCAATCTGTGACGTCATGATGACGACATATGGTGACGTCATCACGTGATGGTGGTTTTTTTGCATTACTCGTGCCGACGAGGCGGGATGCCGACGGTCAATCTTTGCTTTTTATGAGGCATCGAAGGCTTTCGCCTTCATAACCTATACGCGACGTTTGCTGGCCATGTACATAGCGAGCGAGTCAAACGCTGCGGCTGATGTGTGCTGCATTTATGTTGGCAATAAGATTCTTTCAGTCAATCATACAATCTCATGTCGCAAACTCTATGTGCTAAAAATCCAAAATTTATTTGTGCCACTCTCAAACTCAAGTTGGGCCTATCCAACCCCATGCATTTTTTTGGAGCCTTGTTTTCATTTGTTTCCTTGGCGTTGTATACTACGACTACATGGGCTCGTAGACCACTTCTCCTTCCATCAGCAATCTCGAAGTGGTGAAGCTTTGGTCTATGAACATGTTGATGGCAGAGAGCGGCAGGTTCAATGGAATGCAAAGGGAATGATAATTAAGCAACATATTAAAAAGGCGTCGCATTTTCTCGCGCTGTGTGTGACCACAAAACAAAACGAACACACTGAAATAATAGGAGCAGCGGCAATTGCTCGCTTAGAAGACCGATCTATATGCAGTGCGAGGCAACATGTCAAATGACATTGAAACATACATTAATTTTGACAGAAAAAAAGGAAAAAGAAAACGTTGAATCGTCGGCACGGGGCATTACAAATTGCCATAGGCGGGCCGAAGTCGTAGCTGTACAAAAAAAAAAAAAAAAAATTGGAACTGCTCTGATAGCGTCCGCGCAACAATGGTTTTTGTGTACTCACAAATTCTCATATTTCGCGGCCTAAAGTTCACGGCACGGCGCCAAAACACGGTTGTAGCGACAGCGAAACCATCAGTACGAACATATACATGCAGACGCTCATACATGCAAAAGCTCCGTCGGTCGCCGCGAACCCGTGCGATCACTGGCTTGAGGCTTGTTTCTGTTATGCTCCATTTCGGTATACAGGCGTCTACTCTAACAAAATATTTCACATATTTCACTCAGCGACTGACTACATTTCACGCAAGAAGCCGGTTCAGGGGTCTCCATCGCGGTGACCGCGTGAAGCGGGCGCTCCGTTTTCTGCAGAGCGACAGCGACTGTAAACTATGTCGTGCTTTCTTTTCGTCGAAAATTAGTATTTTAACAGTAAAGAGCATATTTCGTTTCGAAAGTACGCACAGAAATGTCCTGGAGCGCTTCCGCGAGGTGTTTTGTAGAGCGCCGACAGCAAATCTTATGGGGAGCGTGCGGCGGTATCCTGCCTAGCACGCAATCGAGGCGCGCCCGATAGAGGGCGACTCCGTAACTCCTCGAGGCCAATATAAATGGAGTGAAGCGCGCGCGAAATGCATTCGCATTTCCTCACGATTCCCTTCGGGGAGGTGGGGGGCATTTTTTTTTTGTTTCGTTTTGCCACGCGGAGATACATATATAGCAGCTGTGCCCTCAATGCAGTCCCCACCACATCGTTAACCCTTTCCCTACCGAGGACCAGTACAGTCGTCATGACATTTTGTACCAAAAAAGCCCGATGTTGGCTACACTCATCAACAAGAATTGGTCCCACACGGAACCAATGACGTCTATGCTCGCCCTAGTTGTGTTTCTTAACGCTACATGCGCACACTTTTTCATGTTGCGCCGGTTGTGTCTCGGCTTTTGTTTTATTGCCATCTTTCACTGTATTATCATGCGGTGAAGCTATTTTCAAGCTATATTCTTAAGACAATTTGTGAAATAAAGGAACATCATTTCATTGAAATAATGACACTGTCTTAATCAGAAAAAAATACTGTCTGAAAATTCAGCGAAAAAAAAGCCTGGTAAATTTTGTACACTTTTCTTTTTTCACGGTAGGCAAAGTGTAAATGTTGCGGCGATGTCATTTAAAAAAAAAAAAAAGTTTGGTGCGGACTCCTCTTGGTGTAAATGAATTAGTGGTTGTAGAAAACGACGAAGGCTGTTGGTTCTTTGAAAGAATCTTTTACGTGTAGTGACGGCGCACCGATTTTGATCAATGCGGTATATGCAGCGACTTTCTACCGTATATAGTTTATCTGATGAGGCTCCTGAGCCTATGTTTGTTTCGAGGTTCGTGGTGTTGTGTAAAAGTGATGGTATCGCAAGAAGAAAAAGAAAAAAAAACGGTTCGTCGAGCTACCGGCTATCATAATAACTTAGTTAAACTGCAGCAACGCTAAAGGGCGCGAGAAATAAAGGTAAACAAACTATCAACACATGCGCAGATAATGATCTTTCTTAGCTTCGATGCGTCTTTCTGATGTTCTTTTTACATTTAGACCACAGTGCTCCACGTGTTCACTTGGCGGAATAGGTTCAGTCAGCTGGTTCAGTATGAGGAGAACTTCTTCTGGGCCTAGTTGGTATTGCTTACTGTATGACATTCTGCCGCAAGAAAAAAAAAAACATACACAGAAAAGAGACACGAAGACGACGACAAGGGTGGCACTTCCAACTGATTTATTTCAAGCATGAAACAGTGGGATATATACATGTGACCCACACATGCGCAGAATAGCCAACAACACTGTGGTGGGTTGGCTAGAGGTGGGTAGGTTAGGCTGTGTTGTGGGCTATTCTGCGCATGTGTGGATAACATGTATATATCCCCCCTGTTTCATGCTTGAAATAAATCAGTTGGAAGTGCCGCCCTTGCCGTCGTCTTATACCCTTGTTACACAGGCAGCTGAAACCGCGGTTACGATAACCGCGGTTCGCTTATGTTACACGGTACGCGAAACCACGGTTATGCCGCTAACCGCGGTTGCAGGAAACCGAGCTTGGCAACCTCGGTTAGGCAGTTAACCGAGAAAACCGAGAAACCGAGGCAGTTAAACGAGAAAACCACGGTTATGCAGTTAACCGTGGTTGGTCTTAACCGCGGTTAACTTGCCCGTGTAACATGGGTATTAGTGTCTTTCTTCTGTGTATGTTTTTTTCTTGCAGCAGAATTTCAACAGTAAGGTTCAGTATGGTAGGACGGGAATACGTTGACCTTCTGGGACGAAGCAGCAGTCGCACAAATGCCTGCAAACGTTTTTTTTTTTTGTTTTGTTTTTTTTTTGTTTTTTTTTGTTTTTTTTTTCATTGAGCCAACGCGGTGATCGAAAGAGAAACTTTTCGTCGGTGTCCATTCACACTGCAACTGGCCCGACTCCAAGTCCTCAGAGGCTCCCAGACGCACACATGCGGTCAACAGCCCGGCAACACCCAAATATTTGGCAACCGGCTCCCTCAGTAGTGCAACCGTTTCCCGTTGCGGGCGTAACTCGAGCAGCAGGCCTGAGTTGAACTTGTGGGAAAACACCGGATCCTTAATTAGGCGAAGCGGGTCGGGTGCAAACCCGTACTTGGTTTCGAGCCTAATTTTAAAAGCGATGGTTTATGACAGCGCCGCCGTGCTCGTCTCTGGTTTCCCTGCAAATATTTATTTTAACAATCGTGGAACAAAACTATTTTCTCATTCTGCATGCTCCAGTTATTTTAGGAAAGCCTCATCTGGCACCAGCCAATGCGTGAGGCAGCACCGATGTTTCGGGACCAATTTTGTCCCTTCCTATGCAGTTGGCGGAAGCGGTCGAAGAAATGGCCTCCATAACTTCAGTCAACCTCTAAGAAAGGGACAAAGTAGTACCGAAACGTATTGGCTACTTTAAACTTTATCTTGATTTGAATTATCTTGCTCTTTGTACCTTTGCTGCTAATCATTTGTTCTATATCGTTATAAGTCAACCAACATGGCAACCACATCCCTCAGGAGTGCAACAGTTTTTACTTCGGGATCTCCTTCTGTATTATACGTACGTTGTAATCCTTACAAATTACTTCAAGTACAACAGTGGGACTCTGCTGTGTGCACAACATGCGACACTCGGGAAGTCTTGAAAACACATTTTGTGCGATTGTTCTCGTTATGACGAAGAGCCACAGATTATGAAGGCATCACTACATTTGCCACGTGATTTGAGCTTGGAGCTGTGGCACCTACTCGGCCAACGGCAAGGCAGCGATTGCGCGATGCGCAGTACAAAAACGTTGTTGTCGTTTTTGAAGACTACACACCGTAACGCATGCTTCTTTATGTACATGTGCGTGCGTGACAATATACTTAAGAAGGCTAGAGTCAGGGAAGGATATCAGCTTGTGACGAAAAATTCCTAAACTGGGTGTGTGCTTTAGCCAACGTTTCGACGAGTGGACTAGTCTTCTTGAAGGCTGCAACTTGAAGAAGACAAGTCCGCCTGTCGAATAGGTCGGCTCCAGCACACACACCCCAGTTTACGAATTTTTCATCACGTGACTATACGTGTCATTCGTGTGTATATTTTATCACTGTACATCACAGTCATCGCCAGACAGATGC
>JALIZH010016096.1:0-27776 GCA_030522465.1 Rhipicephalus appendiculatus
GCATTATGATGATGCAAATAAATTTCAACTTAAACTTCAAAGCGAAGTCTTCTTCCTCTTGTTCTTGGAGCACCTTGATGTTGATATTAACGCAGGCAAAACCACATATAGCATAGCCAACTGTAGCATGCTGAGCGCGCGCTCTCGCCAGAGAAGTCTTCTTCCTCTTGTTCTTGGAGCACCTTGATGTTGATATTAACGCAGGCAAAACCACATATAGCATAGCCAACTGTAGCATGCTGAGCGCGCTCTCGCCAGAGAAGTCTTCTTCCTCTTGTTCTTGGAGCACCTTGATGTTGATATTAACGCAGGCAAAACCACATATAGCATAGCCAACTGTAGCATGCTGAGCGCGCTCTCGCCAGAGAAGTCTTCTTCCTCTTGTTCTTGGAGCACCTTGATGTTGATATTAACGCAGGCAAAACCACATATAGCATAGCCAACTGTAGCATGCTGAGCGCGCGCTCTCGCCAGAGAAGTATTCTTCCTCTTGTTCTTGGAGCACCTTGATGTTGATATTAACGCAGGCAAAACCACATATAGCATAGCCAACTGTAGCATGCTGAGCGCGCGCTCTCGCCAGAAGTCTTCTTCCTCTTGTTCTTGGAGCACCTTGATGTTGATATTAACGCAGGCAAAACCACATATAGCATAGCCAACTGTAGCATGCTGAGCGCGTGCTCTCGCCAGAGAAGTCTTCGGCCTCTTGTTCTTGGAGCACCTTGATGTTGATATTAACGCAGGCAAAACCACATATAGCATAGCCAACTGTAGCATGCTAGCGCGCGCTCTCGCCAGAGAATCTTCTTCCTCTTGTTCTTGGAGCACCTTGATGTTGATATTAACGCAGGCAAAACCACATATAGCATAGCCAACTGTAGCATGCTGAGCGCGCGCTCTCGCCAGAGAAGTCTTCTTCCTCTTGTTCTTGGAGCACCTTGATGTTGATATTAACGCAGGCAAAACCACATATAGCATAGCCAACTGTAGCATGCTGAGCGCGCGCTCTCGCCAGAGAAGTCTTCTTCCTCTTGTTCTTGGAGCACCTTGATGTTGATATTAACGCAGGCAAAACCACATATAGCATAGCCAACTGTAGCATGCTGAGCGCGCGCTCTCGCCAGAGAAGTCTTCTTCCTCTTGTTCTTGGAGCACCTTGATGTTGATATTAACGCAGGCAAAACCACATATAGCATAGCCAACTGTAGCATGCTGAGCGCGCGCTCTCGCCAGAAGTCTTCTTCCTCTTGTTCTTGGAGCACCTTGATGTTGATATTAACGCAGGCAAAACCACATATAGCATAGCCAACTGTAGCATGCTGAGCGCGCGCTCTCGCCAGAGAAGTCTTCTTCCTCTTGTTCTTGGAGCACCTTGATGTTGATATTAACGCAGGTAAAACCACATATAGCATAGCCAACTGTAGCATGCTGAGCGCGCTCTCGCCAGAGAAGTCTTCTTCCTCTTGTTCTTGGAGCACCTTGATGTTGATATTAACGCAGGCAAAACCACATATAGCATAGCCAACTGTAGCATGCTGAGCGCGTGCTCTCGCCAGAGAAGTCTTCTTCCTCTTGTTCTTGGAGCACCTTGATGTTGATATTAACGCAGGCAAAACCACATATAGCATAGCCAACTGTAGCATGCTGAGCGCGCGCTCTCGCCAGAGAAGTCTTCTTCCTCTTGTTCTTGGAGCACCTTGATGTTGATATTAACGCAGGCAAAACCACATATAGCATAGCCAACTGTAGCATGCTGAGCGCGCGCTCTCGCCAGAGAAGTCTTCTTCCTCTTGTTCTTGGAGCACCTTGATGTTGATATTAACGCAGGCAAAACCACATATAGCATAGCCAACTGTAGCATGCTGAGCGCGCGCTCTCGCCAGAAGTCTTCTTCCTCTTGTTCTTGGAGCACCTTGATGTTGATATTAACGCAGGCAAAACCACATATAGCATAGCCAACTGTAGCATGCTGAGCGCGCGCTCTCGCCAGAGAAGTCTTCTTCCTCTTGTTCTTGGAGCACCTTGATGTTGATATTAACGCAGGCAAAACCACATATAGCATAGCCAACTGTAGCATGCTGAGCGCGCGCTCTCGCCAGAAGTCTTCTTCCTCTTGTTCTTGGAGCACCTTGATGTTGATATTAACGCAGGCAAAACCACATATAGCATAGCCAACTGTAGCATGCTGAGCGCGCGCTCTCGCCAGAGAAGTCTTCTTCCTCTTGTTCTTGGAGCACCTTGATGTTGATATTAACGCAGGCAAAACCACATATAGCATAGCCAACTGTAGCATGCTGAGCGCGCGCTCTCGCCAGAGAAGTCTTCTTCCTCTTGTTCTTGGAGCACCTTGATGTTGATATTAACGCAGGCAAAACCACATATAGCATAGCCAACTGTAGCATGCTGAGCGCGCTCTCGCCAGAAGTCTTCTTCCTCTTGTTCTTGGAGCACCTTGATGTTGATATTAACGCAGGCAAAACCACATATAGCATAGCCAACTGTAGCATGCTGAGCGCGCGCTCTCGCCAGAGAAGTCTTCTTCCTCTTGTTCTTGGAGCACCTTGATGTTGATATTAACGCAGGCAAAACCACATATAGCATAGCCAACTGTAGCATGCTGAGCGCGCGCTCTCGCCAGAGAAGTCTTCTTCCTCTTGTTCTTGGAGCACATTGATGTTGATATTAACGCAGGCAAAACCACATATAGCATAGCCAACTGTAGCATGCTGAGCGCGCGCTCTCGCCAGAGAAGTCTTCTTCCTCTTGTTCTTGGAGCACCTTGATGTTGATATTAACGCAGGCAAAACCACATATAGCATAGCCAACTGTAGCATGCTGAGCGCGCGCTCTCGCCAGAGAAGTCTTCTTCCTCTTGTTCTTGGAGCACCTTGATGTTGATATTAACGCAGGCAAAACCACATATAGCATAGCCAACTGTAGCATGCTGAGCGCGCGCTCTCGCCAGAGAAGTCTTCTTCCTCTTGTTCTTGGAGCACCTTGATGTTGATATTAACGCAGGCAAAACCACATATAGCATAGCCAACTGTAGCATGCTGAGCGCGCTCTCGCCAGAGAAGTCTTCTTCCTCTTGTTCTTGGAGCACCTTGATGTTGATATTAACGCAGGCAAAACCACATATAGCATAGCCAACTGTAGCATGCTGAGCGCGCGCTCTCGCCAGAGAAGTCTTCTTCCTCTTGTTCTTGGAGCACCTTGATGTTGATATTAACGCAGGCAAAACCACATATAGCATAGCCAACTGTAGCATGCTGAGCGCGCGCTCTCGCCAGAGAAGTCTTCTTCCTCTTGTTCTTGGAGCACCTTGATGTTGATATTAACGCAGGCAAAACCACATATAGCATAGCCAACTGTAGCATGCTGAGCGCGCTCTCGCCAGAGAAGTCTTCTTCCTCTTGTTCTTGGAGCACCTTGATGTTGATATTAACGCAGGCAAAACCACATATAGCATAGCCAACTGTAGCATGCTGAGCGCGCGCTCTCGCCAGAGAAGTCTTCTTCCTCTTGTTCTTCAAGCGCCGTGATGATGATATTAAGGGCGGAAATAACTGCTATGGCTAGGGAAACACGACAATACAAACCACGTATAAAAATTGAAAGATGAAGCAAGCGAGAAATACAGAGAGAAAGAAAGGAAATAAATAGGAAAAAAAAAGAGAAACAAATTGAAGAACACAGAAAAAACTGGGAATGTGAACAAGAAAGAAAGAGAGGAGGCAAGAAAGAAAAAAAAACGAAAAGAAACAAATAAGGCTGATCAGCTCCGCACTTCCTTCAGGCTTGTGTAATTTTGTGTAATTTTTTGTTTGTTTGTTTGTTGCTGCAGAACTCATAGATATGGAGTAGCCGACGTAATATGAACCTCAACCTCTCCACAGCAAGACAGGTATAACAGAACAGAAGAGGACTAGGGCGAAGCTGCCTTATTTATTTATTTATTTTTTTTTTTTACTGTTACTCTTTACCTTGGTTGGTGTCCCTCTTTTTCATCCAAATGTCTTTGACCTTCGGTGAAGGGTCCAATAATTGGAATTTAGGGTAGTTCGGACGACGACGACCCGTTAAAATCTAGGCCGTCAGCGACTGCAGCAGTTGCCCAGCCTACCATATAGAGATACGTGTTTTTCTCGGCCTCGCCTCGAGATCGTCGCAGCTCGCCAGCGCAACGCAACGCAAGTGTAGTACTCGTACACGACGCCGAGAGTGAGAGAAGACGTCTTTTCGCGCGGCTCAATCGGTCTCCTTTGTTCGGCGCGCTCCGCATCCGCGGTGGTCGCGAATGGAATGCCGCGCCCCGTCGTACGTCCTGCTGTGAGAACCCCTGCGTCCTGTCACGCGGGGTTTCCGTCGTCCGCGCCGTCAGCCGGGTCTTGGTGTCGTGTGTCAAGCGCGGTCGGAGGAATATAATTTCTTTTTTGCGTGTCTTATCGCATAGCGGGCTCGGAAGAGTATCAGTGCGGCGACGTCGTCATATCGTGCCCCGCCGCATCGTTTCGCTCGTAAGGTGCCCCCCACATTGAACTACTCGGAAGTGAAGCAGCCGAACGCGTCAGTAATGTGTAGAACACAAACGCACACAAAAAGTGAGGCAGGGAGACAAGTGAAGCTTTTGGTTTGCTATGCGTACACTACTATGAAGGGAAAGGGGAAAGAAAGAATACGGAAAGGGTAACGCGGAACTACAACAGGAGATGGAAACCTTGGACACGTTGAATAGGTACGAAATAAATTAGGGTTGCATTGGCGTACCCAGTGAGTGTTGAAAGGGTTGATTTCCCGCCCTGAAAAAAAATTTCTGGTTACGGCCCTGTAGGGTTGCAGGTTGAGGGGGGAGCTGTAGCTTTATCAGAAAGTGTTGGTAATACCAATATCTATCTATCTATCTATCTATCTATCTATCTATCTATCTATCTATCTATCTATCTATCTATCTATCTATCTATCTATCTATCTATCTATCTATCTATCTATCTATCTATCTATCTATCTATCTATCTATCTATCTATCTATCTATCTATCTATCTATCTATCTATCTATCTATAGTCCATCACGTGACGAAATACAATGTCGCCACACTGGAGCGGGACCTCTGTTCCGACACGAAAACTAACATTTCACCCTCTATTTTTATCTCAGTAACGTCACGGTCCGTTATGGAAGAGGCTAAACAACCAATTCTGTGTAAATAACCGCGAGGAATAAGATAATTTGACGGCGTGGGATATTAATGACGGTTCTGCCGATTCATTGTTGCACTGTATTTACGTGGCTTTAGATTGCATATTCGTGGCAAATCTGATGTCGAAATTAGTTCATTTATTCACCTTTTTCAACGACGAATGAATCAATCAAATAATACTCAGGTACATTGTTTAGCGGGCATGAAATGCAGTACTGTAAATCTGAAGCGGAATTTTAATGTGCAAAATCAAACGAGAGAGGGAAGAACAACTTGAATAAAGTAAGGCTGCTTGGTTATTGAGGGTGGGGCCCCCTCTTCCAGGGCCCCACTGGCTATTGCGGAGCTGGACGAGTAGGCACCCTTACGCTCTGTGAAACACTGGTCATGATACGCGCGTGATGCGGACAGGTGTGCGCTTTTCTGGAAGAACCAACATCTGATCGGCGCAGCGAAAACCTATTGCCAGCCAATTACTATCGCTACTTAGATGTGTGCGCCGGATTATTGCTTGGTTTCTCTTCTTTAGTGCAGGGTATTGACCCAACCGGTGGTTTATCTTCAACCTGTACCACTGGTCTAGCCATAGGCGTGCGCAGGGTTCGCCATTGGGGGTGGAGGTGGTTTATTGGCCCCTAGTTTATCGACCCCTACTCCGTCAAAAGATGGCTCGAAGAGCCATCTTTTGACGGAGTAGGGGCCGATAAACTAATCATCGATGCACTTATGGGACTATGACGTTCCTGAATTCTAGCTGCATGCAATGGTCGCTAAAACGCGGTACGTGCTTCTGTTTGCTTTGGTAACGCGATATCCGATGTCGTGGTACAGTGGTGAAATCCAATGCGTGTGCCGCAACTGTTCGTCAGCCTGCTCCCACACGATCTCGATTTTACGTTCAGGCCATTTTAGGTCGTGCTGCCGCAGTTTATTTATCTAGTACGCTTCGTATATGGGTCGGCGCAGGGAGTTATACTGCGACACCGGCTGGCAATGAGCGCGTAGTCTACTTCGCGCATCCTTCGTTCTTCGCGCGCAACCGACTGCAGCGACATCAAACGAGCGATTAGTGAACTGGTGTGTAGGCGGGCTCGGAGGCCATGCATTATAACTTTTGCGCCTCTGCGACCTTCAACGGTTAGAGTAACCAAGAAAAGTCTTTTCCGGTCACTCTATCACAGGTGCGGTCTTAGCGCCTTGGCTCGGCGGTAATTTTAGCACGCTTTTCGTGGTTGAGCGGCACGGGGCAATCTGACACAATGATGTGGGCACAAAGTTGTAAGCACACCTTCGATTTCGTTGACTAATAATGAGCTACAGTTATATTTTTTATGATATAGCTTGGACATTAACAGGCTTTGTGTGCGACTTCAATGTGAGCACGATTTGCGAGATAATGAAAGAGTCGTAAGCGCAGCACCGTTCCTGTGCATTTATTCTTGCATTTTTGCGTGACTTATCTGGCCATGTTGCTATACGAGGCTCGTTATCGCCGCTGTCATGTTGTTCAACATACCCACCTTACATTAAATATTCAAACTTTCGCGCCTTTCCGCATGCTCCTCTGCCCGCGCATGGCGGTGCCATCGCAATCACTGCATCCTTTACGTCACTTCCACCTTTGCTTTCGTGGCGTCGCTGGTTTCACGTGGTGTTTGTTTACTCGGTAAGTCGAAGAATTTTTTTCACTTAGCCGACATTGGCAAGCGTGAATATGTTGCACGAACGAACTAAAAGTTCTGTACGTCATCCCGGTGCGTCTAAACGCGTGTTGTGCAAGTAAAACGCAAGAAACTGCTGTTGGTACGGGCACGGCCGGCGGTCACACAGAAGGGCGGCGCGATGTTCAAAGCTTCACAAATGCCACGACGTTCTCGAAAGAAACGTAGCAGATGTGTCAACGTCTTGTGCATATGTGCGTGCGTGCGTGCGTGCGTGCGCGCGCGCGCGCGTGTGTGTGTGTGTGTGTGTGTGTGTGTGTGTGTGTGTTCGTTCGTGCGTGCGTGCGTGTGAGATTTCGTGCTCGAATCTTCGCTTTCTTAGGGCATGACTGGTTTACCCCTTTTCGTATGAGCTTGGTTTGTTTAAAGATCGACTGCGCACCACTCATGCTTTTGCGCCCTGCGCTTTGGGTTCTTGCTAGAACACGTGAAACAGCCTTCAGCTATTGGTTGCTTGATGACTGAGTCGGCACATGCTTGTAAGGTATAAAGACGCGTAGATAAAACGAAGAGTAAGGACATGACCAATACTCCATCTGAAGTGCACATCTCTCAGTGATTCCACTCCTGCGCCAACTGCGCCTAAGTGCGCCAAATCAGATTTACTGCGCCATCCTGATAATATCAACGGAAATTGCGCCAAACTGCGCCAAAGTCTCGGATTTGGGGGGGGGGGGGGGGGGGGTATATTACCAGCATTTGCAGTGTGTTCTCGGGGCGGCCAAAATCACAACCAAGTACCAAGATTTATTCCGCTGAATAAACAGTGGTCGCGCATGCGTCCCAAGTAATCCACGATGCTATGCTCGGTGCCGATGCAGCTTCTGTTGTGCAAGTCGGCCCAACGGCAAAACACGCTCTCCGCAGAGGCTCGTGACGTTTTGGCCAATCGGTAGCTTGTAAGTGTGGCGGCGATTCATCGGCGGACGTCGTCCGTTCCAGAAACGATGCTGATATCTCGTTTCAAGAGTCGCACTGCACGTAATTAAAGCAATTTACACTAATAACTGCACGCGTGCCGCCAGAATGTTTGTCACGTCTATTTCTGGACATCGCGGAATGAAATCTGGGAACACCATAGGAATAGATACAATGTTACACCTCCGCCCCTCGCTTTCCAGGATCGATAGCTGATGGTTAAAAAAATTTATAAAATCACGGTATCGCATTCATAGTAAACGAACTCGTTGTTGGGCTAGTTGGTTGCTGATTTCTAAAAAATAATTAGAGCACAAACACATGGCACATTCGCACACGCCTACACACCCAGGTGCGTGTTTGGTGCCTGGGTGTGTGAATGTGCCGTATGTTTGCCCTCTAATTATTTTTTGAAAATCGCATTCATCGCTTCGTTCTGGGGGGTGGAGGCTGCGTCGCTCGAAGGGCGCAGTCGCTGGCGCGCGCTATCTCGAGGCATGGTGAGACTGCTCGTAATCTTGCTGTGCTTTCAACGCTTCGCGTTTAAAGAACGGACAACACGAAAACCGCTTCGGCACCTGGAGTGGCCATATTCCCATTAACCAGCGTTCTGTTTAGTTACACGATATCGGGTCCAAAATAGCTGCTGGCCTTGCTTCGTGTAACAATACAATTTGTGTGTTTCGCTTAAGCTAGAAGTAGTGAATGCGATACCAAGAAATTGTATTGTTATACGAAGTAAGGCTTGACGTCATCCGCGAGAAGCGCTAGCGGCGGGGTCGCCATTTTGAAAGTCCGCGCACTCGCCGGACGCGCAAAAAGCTTTCTGCACGCGCTGTGTTCGAGACCCGTACGGCGACTTGGATGACTAGAGACCCCCGGAACACCTCTTGCACGCCGATGTACGTGCAGCACGAACGGCGCGTACGAACGGACCTCCAAAATGGCGCGGCGATGGTATTGCCGCCTTGCGGATCTAGGCTCAGTGGCCGCTCCATGGAGAGAAGCACTTTTCGCACTGTCTGTACGCGTTGAGAGCACAACACGTAGAAGGGTATACGAGCCGTCTGTGATGCCTGCCGAAACAGCACGCGCCAGCGATCGCGACCACGCCCTTACAGTCAAAGTTCAGTGTTGCTGCTCTAGCGACACAACACCCCCCCCCCGCCCCTCCCTTTGCGTTCCTTCATGCTCTTTGAAGACGGGTGGGGCGTTCCTTTCTGTTTGAGTAGCAATCGATGGCAGGCCTGGCACGCGCGGTGACGTTATCGGATGCGGCCTCCGTGCAACGGAGATAGGTCGGCTCTCTTTCAGCCGCGTTCGTCGCCCCCACTCGCGCGCTTTTACCCGAGTGTAAAACGTACGATGCGCGGGGGGGATGTTATCGATTTGGACATTACACAAAACATGACGGCGGCGGCAAAAGTCGAGAATGACCATATAATTGCTATCGCAATAAAAACAAAATGGCTGTCGCCTTCGAGTCGTCTTAGGCGAATGCATAAGGTACCCAGTGAGTTTTATTTTTTCTATTTTTTTGTGTTTTGCCATGTTTTCTAGAGGGCACTACACGGGGTTTTCGGTGTACAAACAGAATTCCCTAGCCATATGGGAAACGTGCAGCACCTACAGGGGGGCGCAGCAGTGCACTGCACCTATGCGCCGTCAGCGCCGCGAGTGGCGACTTGCGGCGTCTTCAGTGTCAACTGGCGTGCTACGAATCGTCGTCTCTCCGTCAGCTACTTCCGCGTTGTATGCAAGTGCGTGTGCGCGAAAGTGACAAGTTTGATAAAACGAGTAGGCTTCCAGAAAGTTAACAGTGCATTATCCTTTTGGGGTCCCAAACGAGGCCTGAGAAAGGGCATAAGTTCACGGAATAAATCATGCTTTCGATGTGACGTGGCACAGACGTGCGGCAGAGTGTTTTGAAAGGGCGATTCGTGCGGCCGGCCAGCGTAAAGCTCGAACGAAGCATAGACCGTCACCATCGATGTTTGTAAACATTATTTTTTGCCATTCTGCCTGGTTATTGTTGAGTAAACGATGACATTTGTGTCTGAGATGTGTTAGACAACCCCATGCTATGCGCGCAAGTAATACGTGCGGTCGCCGAACTGCCCCTGTTGCATTTAGTAATGCGTGGCATTTGCGCGAAGTTTTCTGTGCAGTAGTTCAGCTCAGTTTGTAGGCGTTGCTCGGGCTGCATGAGTCCTTGAGTACATTTTTCATGTGCCAGTTTGCACGCGATATCTCAGCTGTCACTTAGCGCAATAGAACGGCGTGGCCCGGCTTCGCTTGCACGCACACTGCTGTTAAGGGCTATGGCAGTACATATAAATTTTGAAATTCTCGTGGTCTGCGACGCATTTTGCCAGGCATGCGTGACTTCTTTAATGTTACTGTTTGCAAACTGCGATACGGCGGAAAAACAGCAGCAGCGTACTAGGGAGAATTGCTGGATCTGTCGATTGCTTTTCGCCAACGAATTGTCGACTGCAGACTTGAGATCACTTTTCCGGCTGCCCCTCGGTTCCTTCAGCACGTTAAAAATATCAGTTAACATGCTTGGAGAGTGAATTCACAGCGAACTAGCTACAGCATGTACTTCATAAACGTGCCCGCGGGATCACTTGCTTTACGTGGCGTCATAGGCATGCGCACGAGGGGGGCAGGGGGGCGGCCGCCCCCTCTAGTCACCTAAGGGGGGGCCCAAAGTCTGCCCCATACATTGACTTAATAGGGAAGGGGGGCGCTGCGACGAGCCGTCTGCACCTCTGAAGGGGAACCGCGCACGCCTACGCGTGGCGTCCACTAATCCAGTGTTCCCGCCGGTTTCTGAAGCACAGCCACGGCGGAAAACTGAAAAACTTTGTTCCAGGCGCGTACTTCTTATAGTTATCGGCACAGTTTACGACACAGCAAATCATACGCGACATTGCGAAGCACCGCTAACAACCTGACAAGGCTGCGCTCATGGGTCGGCTGCTGCACGGAACACGCCAATTCCTTTCGATCACTGCCGCACCGCGGCGCCACCGGCTCAGTGCACGTTCCCCATACAACTTCACTGCAAAAGGACAACGAAGTTTGTTAAATCACGTAGTCCACCGTTGAACGAACTTCCTGACATTTTCGCGGAAGCTCGATTGAAGCGGATCTCCATATCCGGGCAACCCTGCGCATGCACAAGCGATAGTCCGGAAATACTGTGAAAATGCTCTTGCTCCAGCCCAGAGAGGCCTCAGAGAGAGGGAAAGGAGTGTCGGAGAAGGTTGGCTTTATGAGGCTAGCTAAGTGACGTCATGTTACGCCCAGCAATATAATCGATCGTGAAGAGAAAGAACTTTCTTTCTCCTTGGAGTCGCCTAGGGCAATACATTTGGGACAGTGTGAGTCTTTAGCGTTGATGCATTGTTGTATATCGCAGCGATTGTCTACAATGTCTGCTGATTATCACATACATGTATTTAGAATGTTATTTCATAAAGTACGATTTTACTGAACCGGTATTGTGTTTATATGCTGCGAAAATAATCGCTGAACAAGTTGTCCCAAAATGCTCAACCGCATGACGCCCTCATTTCTGCATCATCGAGTGAAATAGAGAGTGTTCCTGAGATGATTGGTTCCTTGAGATTTGCAATGAATCGAAATATTTCTAGCTCTTCGCAAGAGCCCCAGAATAATTATTCAGGTCCTTGAATGTAAATGAATCTTGCTTCTCCAGTGTACTCCAGGATGTTAGTTGCTCCAGTTGCTCCATCTGGGAGCACTCCAGAGTGCTCCCAGATGCTAAATTACCTGCTCCAAAGTGCTCCAAAATGGAAATTTTTGCTGCTCCAAAGTGCTCCAAAATGAAAATTTTGCTGCTCCAAAAATTGCTCCAAATCAGAAGACCTCGGTAGCATCACTGATCTCTGTTATTCATTGGAGAATATCCAGGCTTACAAACACGTTTGAATATCGTGACTGTGAGACATGCGCATTGAGTTGCAATCAAGCTGTGACTGGCAGCAGCTTCTTTTACAAGCTGCACGATTATACAGGGCCGCTCAAAGTTCACGTAAGGAAATACATCGGGGTACGCGGTCGCCTCCAGATTTTGTACAAAGTTTACCTATCTCCAAAATGTAAACACCATTTACAATTTTACAATGCAGACACGTCTTCAGACGTAGGTATATATCATACAGTATTCCACTAACACTTTTCAAAACGAGTCTAAACTCATTCCCCCCCCCCCCCCCCTCCCGTTCTTCACTTGAATTTGCTCTTCTCATATGGATAGAAAATTAAAAAAAAAAACAAAAAAAACTCATGCTTATTAAGAAGTCGCGCTCCAGAAGTCGGTGTATACCCGCTGCATTTTACATACCTTTCCTTTTCTCTTTGCGTCAATCGTGCCGCTATTGTTGTGTGCGTCAGTCCCTGAGGATCACACTTTCGTGGCCGTTTTTCTTACGCGTCACGAATATTATACGGTATGCAAAGCTTAATGTGAAATACCACATGCCTGTGTCGGGCTGGCATTCTGTATAGTACAGTATTCCCCCACTGCTAGCATGTAGAGGCTTTGGAAAATTTTCCGCTGATTCCCATTTTGTTGTTGAGTCATGCTGTCTCATGAAACAATAATTTTTGTTTTTTTTTTGTTTTTTGGTGGGGAAAAAAGTGAAAAGGCTTTGCCTCCTGGAACTGCTAAATGCGCGCAGGTTCATATTGACCCGCGCACTATGCTTGCCGTTCTTGATTTGGAAATCTGATCTTTTGTCGAAGTCACTTGTCATTTCACGTTGCCATATTTCATTGTTGTCTGGATATGAGCGCATAACCTATAGTTCCGGCGCCGGTGCCCGAACGTTAGGTTGTGTTAGGTCGGACCATGGAACGTTAGGTCGCACGCCGCCCCCAGCAACCAATCAGGGCCGTTTTGATTCCGTCGGGGATAGAAAGAAAGAAAGAAGGAAAGAAAGAGAGGGAGATGGAAGGAAAGAAAGGTCAGGCTCACGTACTCTAGCTTGCCCCCGTTTTCCTGGTAGCGGGATGGGCTCCTGAATTTTTATTGCTGACCATTCTTGCAGGTTAACCACTCTCATAAAGGTTACAGAGATACCAAAAAATAAAAGCGATTCCTCCGGCAATCGTGAATTACGCTTACACAATACTAGAAACACCGATCTTGCCGCGAGCAGCCTCTCGGCAAGAGAGCGAACGCGCGAGCCCAAAACACAGGTGGCCTCACCTCCTTGAGGTTCTCGAACCACAGCTTGCCGTGATGTCGTAGGTTTCGACGGTCTCACATATGGCATACGTAATTCTTAATCGGTCAAAATGAATAATATTGGTTTCTCTAGGGGAGCCGGAGACTTACCTTGACAAGTATCGCTCCGTATTATTGTGCCAATGAGGCAAACATATATGTAAGGCTTTGAATTCCGTGACGTCATACTCATTCAGGCGATCTTGCCTGGCTGCTCTCGGGTGCGATTACATTGCGGTGTACGTGTGTCAGCCAGGCGCGACACACCTCATTTCGCACATTCCTTGACGTTCTGACATTTCATAAAGCCCATCGCGTCGCGCGTTTAAGGAGGCACTAAAGCAAAGCATTGTGTCAAGTTAGATGGATGGATCACTTGTATGCGTAGCTGACAGGGCTTCGCTCAGGACTGAAGGAAGGGGCGCGACGCAAATGGACGGGCACTATATTAAAAACAACTTATGTTTATCGGTAAACGCTTTTTATACGCACTTGATAGTGTCGTGTTTTATAACTTCTATATTATCATTGATCCGCTTACAAAAGCATCCCTCGCTCGTTTCGTTTCACTGTTTTCATAGCAATAATATCTGAGGTTTTACGTCCCAAAACCACGATATCATTATGAGGGTCGCCTTGGTGGAGGGCTCCGGGTATTTTGACCACCTGGTGCTCTTCAGCGTGCACTGCGAATTGCACAGTATACGGGCCCCTAGAATTTCGCCTCCATCGAAATGCGATCCCCGCGGCCGGGATCGAACCCGCGACCTTCGGGTCGGCAGCCGAGCACCGTAACCGCGACGCCACCGCGGCAGGCACTGTTTGCATAATTATATAACGTTTTTTTTTAATTTTTTTTATTTGGTGAGAGGTCGTTGAAGAAGGAGTGTCGCTGGTCTTCATCAGTCTCGTCCTTGTTGTTTTCGAGCTGTTTTTTTTTACTATGAATGTGTACCAACAAGCTCAAGTTCACACGCTTCTCGAGTGTCGGTGGAACGGACGTCTAGTTCCTTTCGATAAAGAACTCGAATGACGACAAGGGATAGCAACGTACGCGTCCCTCTGTCGAAGTTGTTACTCCAGCGACATTCTTTGATCGAGGAGTTCTCATCACTTCCAAATAACCTTCATGTTCCCTTGAACTGGTCTTCTTTGTTTGTTGTTTGTAACTTAACTGACTTAAACTTGCCGTGAAAAACGCCTATTCCGAGCGAAGCTTGCTAGGAGTTAGAGATTTCGGTGTCGGCGGTGTTGTACGCGAAAAAATCCGGCGCCGTCGAATGCACAGAAATGCGACCCTCGAACCTGAGCCGATGACGTGCGCATTTATACGCGTCGTTTTCCGATAACTGATGCTCTCTTGATCTTGGGCTTCTGGGCGGTCAGCCTTCTCTGATATGGCGGTCTGGTCTTTGATCAAGGTCACTTGTCATTTCCCGTTGCCACGTTTCATTGTTGACTGCATATGAACGCCCGACTGTCGTTGTTGCCTGTATTGAATGGGGTGTTGCACTGCTAAGCACGTGGTCCAATCCTTGGCTGGAGGTTAGAAGGGAGCATTGCGCAATATGAAGGAAGGAAAGAAAGAATTAAAGAAAGAAAGGAAGAAAGAAAGGAAGAAGGAAAGAGCGAAAGAAAGAAAGAAATAAATAAAGAAAGAAAGAATGAAGTAAAGAAAGGAAGAATTAAATAAATAAGGAATTCAAGAAAGCAAGCAAGCAAGAAAGAAAGAAAGAAAGAAAGAAAGAAAGAAAGAAAGAATTAAAGAAAGGAAGGAAGAAAGAAAGGAAGAAGGAAAGAGCGAAAAAGAAAGAAAGAAAGAAGTAAAGAAAGAAAGAATTAAAGAAATAAGGAATTCAAGAAAGCAAGAAAGAAAGAAAGAAAGAAAGAATTAAAGAAAGAAAGCAAGAATTAAAGAAAGAAAGGAAGAAAGAGCGAAAGAAACAAGAAATAAAGAATTAAAGAAAGAAAGGAAGAAAGAGCGAGAGAAAGAAAGAAAGAAAGGAAGAAAGAAAGAATTAAAGAAAGATAGCAAGAAAGAGCGAAAGAAAGAAAGAAATAAAGAATTAAAGAAAACAAGAATTAAAGAAAGAAAGGAAGAAAGAGAGAAAGAAAGAAAGAAGGATAGGGAATGGCTCCTGAACTTGTTTTAATGCCAAATATTTATAGCAATGCTCATTGCCATATGTTCTCGCAGCATTTACATCGCCGGAATTTCACAAGCTTTCGTTGAAGTGTATTATTGCCACGATATATTGCACTCCCCCCCTCCCCCCTCATCTCGTTTAGCACAATACCCCACCCTAGGGCGTGTGATGTATGTTAAACAATAATAGTAATAAACCCTGCCGAGTATTGAGACATGGTAAGAAAATGCGAGTACGAAAGGCGCGAGTGGCCATGCCCGCTCTCGAAGAAAACGGTACACGTCGCAAACTTGATGATTCACGCCAAACAGCTTTTCGTTTTCGCCTGCAGCTGTCTTCGTTCTCAGCCATCGTCGCTTGTTTGACAGGTTTGAATTGTGGACGCCAATTGCCAAATAAGACTGTTTATTATTGCTGCGCATCCCCTCCGGCACTAAAATCTGTAATGTTTTGTTGATGACTGCTTATCTGCGTCATGCTTGAAGACGGATGTTTGAATACGCAGAGTTTCATACAATAACCTAGAGAGGAAACTGGCGCTGCGATCGTTCAGCCACCATGGGAATGATGGGAAGTACAGGCTTTGGATTGGATAGCGTCTACGAATCTTTCTACAGCTTCAGTTTCGTTCTTCGCGTAGCGTGTGCAGTGGGGTGCGTTGCAACCACTTGTTGGTTGGAACGCACACAGGCAGTGCGTTTGGTGTTCAAAGAGGCAGAAGACCGCTAGGTCTCTCGGTTTGCTGCCACGTTGCGGCTTAACAGGTTGTATTTGACAGTTTTAGGAAAGCGTTGTGCACTCACCGCTACGCATAGATGCACCGTCCCATGCCAGTGCAGGATATTGCATGGAGTTCACGTCTTTTTTTTTTTTTTTTTATAAGCGCGTCTTGCCAAAGCTCGTTAAAATCGTCTGCAAAACGAAGATGAAGCTAACGCATGGTCATGCAAATAAAATAATAAAAATTTCCGGGTCCGAATGAGGATCAAACCCAGGTCGTCTGCGGGGCAAGCAGGTGTTCTACCACACAGCCACGCTTCTGCTTGGGATTACATATAAAATAACTTCCTCTGCTTGGAATTGCATTGAAAATAACTTTTATGCTTTGGAAACACGCGCGTCCAGTATGCAGGCGTCACAATACAACATGTAATATCGCAGTAATATTGCGTAGTACAAGCGTACATTGCCTCCTATAGGGGGCTTTTATTCCGTCACTACGAAGTATTTCAACGAAGCCTGCATCGCGACTGTCCTTTTGAGGGTGTTTTGCATCGCCGCTACAGCGCATTGACATGGTCCCAATACAGGGTGTGTCAGATAACTAGCACGAAGTATATAAAAAAAGAAAAAAAAGAAAAAGAAAGACATAGGCGCTTCGAGTCTCGAATTGGCGCAGGATTGTTCTGAGCCACAAAGATCTCGTCATGATATTTTCGCAGTCCACCGAGCTCGGTAATAAAAAAAGATTGCTTCATGAACTTTTTAAGTAGTAGCTCTAGCGAAAAATCTTGAATACCAAAGTTGTAGCGCTTACTCAGAAACATCGCATTTTTTAATATATGCTAAGATAACTCTCCTAATTAATATTTTTGCCGCCTTTCTTTACTGCGCGACAATTTTTAAAAGATACCACGCAACTGCCGCCTAACGCGCGTAGATTGACTCTTAACGCGCGGCGCTTTTAGCGCCCTCAAATGTAAGTTGAACGAATTATTGAAGACAGGTTCGCGCGCAGAAGTCGATTGGACATGGTATCGGTGACTGCGATGGACGTTGAGTAATGGGAGGGACGTAATGTCTGAAAAAAATTACACCATCTCCCGCTAAAGGGAACCATGTGTAGATGTGAAGCAGCGGGCGCTAACGCTTACACTGGCGGCGGCGTTGACGCTGGCGCTCATCGCAGCGTTGCGCAGGAGAGAAAACTGGGGAGGCGCAAAGCAGGCAGTGATGGAGCAGTTTTTCCTACTAGAACATGCCAATCGCTGCTAATGGGCAATGAGAGACAGAAGACTCCGACTGGACACAGAGACCCGCACTCCGCTTTTAGTTAACGCGCACGCTGCGAATTTTTATTGTTCAACAACGCACAGGAGAAATCTCCCACCGGCACCACCTTGGAGGTCAAGATCCATTGCTATATATACGGGATGGCCAGTGAACGGTTGTGCAGCGCGAGCAGTCGGTTTTTTCAACCAAGAAACTCGCTAGCAGACGCTGCCTGCGTCGGCGTCGCGAGGCGAGAGAGGGAGGAGCGTAGGAGAGGAGAGAGAGGGGGTGACACGCATGCGCAGTGGGGAGTGTGAACGCCGTGGGCAGGGATGCGTAGAGGAGAGAGGGGGGAGCGCAGGAGAGGAGAGAGAGGGGGGGACGCGCATGCGCAGGGGGGAGTTAGACGCCGCGGGCAGGGATGGAGAGAGGGGGGGAGTGTAAGAGGGGAGAGAGGAAGGGAGGCGCATGCGCAGTGTGGGTGTGGTTGCCGCGGGGAGGGATGCCTAGAGGAGAGAGAGGGGGAGAGGAGGTTTTTTTATTTTTATTTTTTTCAACTGTTTGCGCATGCGCAGTAAGGGTGGGCACGCGGCACACCACCACCACCACCACCACCACCACCGGATTAAGCTTCGCCATAAGATGCTTCACATCTAAAAAATCGGCGAAAAAACGGTCACCACTTGCTAGTGAACCTTTTAATCTCCGTCCTTCATCACGTCGCCCTCGCCCCCTCCATGTTGCTCCTGCATTGGTGCGAAGAGAAAAGAAAAAAATTACCTACGCTTCGTCAAATGCTGCCTACGATCTCGTATGGCATTTGCTCGTGGCTGCTGCTTTTCCTTTAAAGAATCTTTTTTTTTTCTTAAACCGGTACGCCCCTTTTTGTCGCTCAACGTCCAAGCCACAGTCACCGACTCACCGATAGCCTGTTCAATCGACCTCTACGCACGGAACAGCGTTTGATAATTCGTTGAAGATACATATGAGGTCACTAAAGGCGCCGCGCGTTAGGCGGCAGGGCAACCACGTGGTACTTCTTGAAATTCGCACGTTTTAAAGAAAGGCTGAAAAAAATTAATCACGGAAGTTCTCTTGGCATAAAAAAAATGCGATGTTTCTGAGCGAGCGCTACAACTTTTTTATTGAAGATTTTACGGTAGAGTTGCCAGTTAAGAAAATTCGTTAACCAATCTTTGTTAACTACCGAGCTTGATGAACTGGAAATGTATCCTTACGTGTTCTATATGGCTGAGAATTATACTGCGCTCATTCGAGACGCGTAGCGCCTACGTTTCTTTTTTTTCTTTCTTTTTTTTCTTTTTTTTTTTTTTTACACTTCCTGCTAGTTATCTGACACACCCTGTATTGGGACCATGTCAGTGCGCTGTAGCGGCGATACAAAACAACCTCAAAAGGGCACTCGCGATGTGGGCTTCGTTGAAATACTTCGTGGTGACGGAATAAAAGTCCCCTATAGGACCACATGTAAGGCCAACGTGGAGGATCGTAGGATTCTTGAAAATTGCCATCTCGCGAAATACAAACGCCAAACAGGTGTTTCAGAGGTTGCGGGGCAAGCATTCCATGTGGCCGTTGCGGACGCTCAATAAGATGAAAGACATGCACCGTGGCGATCACCCGCGGCAACAACGTTCCATGAGGAGACCGCAACCGCGGAATTTCCTACAATAAAACTCCGTGCTTTTGCATCCCTTCAGAAAACCCCAAAAGAAAATTGTGCGAGGATTTTTTTTCTTTCACGCAATCTCTTCGCAATGTTAACGCAGCCGTTGAAGGACATCGCGCATGTGCTGATGAGTGAAATATGGACCAACATGTCGTTTTGGGTGTGTGATATGAAAACTGGGCATTGTTTAGGTTAAAACGCTCGCGCCGTGTTCAATGCGTTGCTCTTTTCATGCAACTATTCGTGGCCTTGTCCTATTTCCATGGTCATAACAAGACGCGAATCGCAAATATGCTTGGCGCTATTGCAGAGGTTATCAGAAAAAGCATAGAAGGCATGGCTTCTTCGGTGTTGGCTCAATTGCACGTGCGCAGCTGATGCGTCTTGTCGCTTTTGTGGCGTAAGAGGTGCGAAGCTGTTGCAGCGGGTCACCCAAGTCACCGTCGTCGTGCTCTGTTTCCAATTCTCGAACGCTTATACTCCGAACTACTGTCCTCTTTGAAGGAGGAATTGTTCTTCCTTGGGGAAGAAGAATTTCTACGGCAGTGGTCGTGCCGCTTCCTGTCGGTAGTTGATGGACGTGTGCGGCTAGTTTTTCATCTGACCTGGTTTCTGTAGCCAGGCCATCGGACAGTGATTGATTAGCACATATGAACTGGATGTGCTAATTATTTTTGTGCGTGCAGGTCCCAGCATGCTTGTGGGTTCTTGTATATATACACTTCATGCTAACGCTGTACATTTTGTAAATTACATGCACCATAACATTTATTGTACATATTTGCTGACATGTTCACCGAGTCATGTGTATTGCGTGTATACATCATTACGCACATTGTGTGTACTGTGATAAGTGTGTATGTTAGCCCTTAGCAGCATGTGTTACAGACACCTTGTGGACGTGGACATATTTGTAAAAACGTTTCATGTATATTGTGATTAGTCATTTGTGTATGTTAATGTCCTTGCTGTGTAGACACTGTTTCTATGTGTTCGTAGCGTCCTACGATGAAATAAACCTTTCCTAAACACATAGCATCCCAGTGCCATAAGTTACATCGTACCTATGCTCTCTTGTTCGTACGTGCCGCTGAAGTCATTTTGTGATTTTGTTACCCGGTGCAGTTGTACTCACCTGAACTGCTGTTACTAGTATGCAATAAACTTCCCTCGGTTGGCTGTTCATACAAACGCCCATTTAACTTGGACTGTATGTAGTGCTTAGTCGTTTGGGTGTTCATTACAGTCCTTATTGTATAAACACTATTTCCAATTGTCGCAAGACATTCGCAATGTTTGGTAGGCTGCCTCAGGTTCTACCAGAGGTAGCTGCACAACATTGCTGATGATGTGAAAGAGGCATTGTATTCCATGAACCGTGGGTTGCCCGTTGAGTTTTATTTAACGTTTTGAAATGACATTGGTGCCATTTTCGCTTCTGTTATTTGCCGTTGATTGGAGAACTTTGATTTCCCTGATTGCTTTGACGATGGTCGAATTGTTTTAATACCTAAACATGACTCATCTTCTGTTCGCCCAAACGAATGGAGACCAATTACGCTTCTCAACGTCGATTACAAAACTTTTGCAGCAGCTGTCACTCGGCGTTTGAGAAGCCTAATGCCTTCCTTAATAGGACAGCATCAGGCCAGCTCGACTCCTGGAAGAGAAATTCATGCTCTCTCCTTTGTTACGCGTGATATAATTGCGTACACGTTGCCGAGATCAGCACGTGGACTCTTGGTTTCACTTGGTTTTACTTGGTTAAGGCCCGTATTCACAGACGGACCCTACACGTCAGCTCGCTTGTCTAATACACAGTTAAAATCTCTGGTGAGTATTACATGCCGTCCTGGTCTCTCTCTCTCGCGCACACACACACAGACATACACACAGACATACACGCACGCACGCACGCACGCACGCAAGCACTCACACACACACACACACACACACACACACACACACGCACGCACGCACACACACACACACACACACACACACACACACACACACACACACACACACACACACACGCACACACACACACACACACACACACACGCACGCGCACACACACACACACACACACACACACACACACACACACACACACACACACGCACGCACACGCACACACACACACACACACACACACACACACACACACACACACACACACACACACACACAAGTCGTTCGACATGGCTGCTTGAGCTGGCCCATAAATACAGAACATGCGCAGCTTCAATGAGAATAGGTCGCAATCGTAAACCAGTACCCGACATATCCCGTCATAGAAAACGTGATGATCTCGTAACACAGTTCGGTTGAGAATAATGACATGACAATGATTCCAACTACACTGAATCGAGGCGGCGAGATTTTGCGAAAGCGAAGTGTTTAGAAAAAGTTTGTTCCGTCATAGTACCAATAGTACGTAACAAACAATTGGTAATAGTGTTTATACAAAAAGGACAGTAATGAACACACAGTCCAAGTTAAATGGGCTTTTTAAATGCGAAGCATTTCTTTGCGTACTGTAAGCACTTTTGCGTTTCTATCTATCTATCTATCTATCTATCTATCTATCTCTCTATCTATCTATCTATCTATCTATCTATCTATCTATCTATCTATCTATCTATCTATCTATCTATCTATCTATCTATCTATCTATCTATCTATCTATCTATCTATCTATCTATCTATCTATCTATCTATCTATCTATCTATCCGCCTACGTCTGGGTGCTCTCGTGAATGCCTCGTTAACTTGAAGTGGACCAAAATTTGTATGGGAGGGTAAGAGGTACTGACGAATATGTCTGGCTGGTCATGACATGAATAACGTGAAAATCCTGTCGCGTACGTCGTCAAACCCTTTCCTGCAGACGCGTGTGGCACATACTCGTGTACCACGGGCCGCGGTATATGGGTATGCGCCACAGGTGTTTGACAATTTATATCTACCCAGGAACGGAGAGGACAGATATAAGTAATTTAAATGCGAGAGCGTTAAGAAAGAAATCACAGCATATCCACGGAGTGAATGATGATGAGTAGGTGAAGCTCCGGAGGTTCATCGGTAAACCGTGAATCCTCCGTAAATTTTGCCCAGTCGATCATCATGCAAATCACGCTTCCCGCATCATCACGCTTTCCGAGCCCTCCGCTCCGCCGCCTTGTCTTCGTCGCTCATTGCGCGCTGACTGCCGAGAGAAAGAGGAAGCGCGGCGTGCCAAGAGTGAACGCATTTTATAGCTTTGGCCCTCTAGCGGTCTCCCGCATCGGGGATGGAGCGAGCGCCGCCGCGCCTCAAGCGGTCTCCGATTCAATGAGCGCAATGCGCCTCCATCCAATGAGATTCTAGCGTCGCCGCGCCATCCAGCGGTCTCCTATCACACTAGAGCACGGAGCGGAGCCGTCTCCTACGCATCGGAATGGAGCGAGCGCCGCAGCGCCATCGCCATCTAGTGAGCACTCCGAGTACTAGAGGTGGCTACGACGCACAACGCGGGACTAACCCATGCCCTAAGGAGCTTCGCCCCTAAAACAGACGTCGGCAGCGTTGACCTGACGAATGCAAATAATAAATATCAAGGTCCCAGCAGGAATCGAGCCCAAGCAATCTGCGTGGCAATCAAGTATTCTACCACAGAGCCACACCAGGTCTCGGAACTGCTTTGGAAAAGGAACCTATGCAGGTGTAATGTTGGTGAAATATCAATTGTGGTTGCAGTGCTGGCTATCTACGTTTATAAACATTACATATGCTCTTCTATGAAGCAGATGTCATGTCGAGTTAACATCAATTGTATACTTAAGCGCCATCCCCTGTAATTGGTCCACGAAGCGCTATCCACGGCTACCATCCTCGCAAGCACAAGTGCTACATATCAGCTTACCGCTTCTGATGTTGGTAATACCCATGTTCTGTTGGCATCATTACGCAACTGTAAAAAAGCTGGTTATATGAAACATTATGTTACTGTTCAACACATATCTGTGCGTACAACATTCGCACATATATTTAGCGTCATTTCGTTACGTTTTGCTCAATAAAAAAAACTTATAACACAGTCACCTCCCCTCCTCATGCTTCGCATAACATCGATTCCCAAGGTACGTGGGATCTGCCGATTTTTAATGAACACAGGGAAGTTTTGTTTAGAAAAAGCTTGTCTTCGTAATACGTAACAAGCACTTGGAAACAGTACGCTACGAAGACATGGAAACAGCGTCTGCGTTGTGTTTAGAAAAAGTTTATTTCTTCGTGGTACGTAACCAATAATTGGAAACAGTGTATATACAAGGACAGTAATGAACACACATACGACTAAGCACAATATACATGAAGCGTTATCACAAAAGTGTCCAAGTCCACAGGATGTCCGTAACACACGCTACTATGGACTAACACACATACTTATCACAACATACACACTTTACATGACGATATATGTACACAATATACATAACTTCAACAGCACGTTATGGCGCAGGTTATTTACCGGCGTGATGGCATGAAACTTTTATATACAATAACCCCCCACGGACACGGGGACAACACCTGCCGACATGGACCGTGCGACTGCTGCTTCGTAATGGAGCCAACACAGTAGAAGCCATACCTTGTATCCTTTGTCTGATAACCTCTTCAATAGCGCTACGCACATTTGCGATTCGCATCTTGTTGTGACCATTGAAGTAGAACAAGGCCACGAATAATTGCATGAAAAGAGTAACGCATTGGACGCGGCGCGAGCGTTTTAACCTAAACAATGGCCAGTTTTGATATCACACACCCAAGGCGATATGTAGGTGCATATTTCATTCATCAGCACATGCGCGACGTCCTTCAAAGGCTGCGTTAACATTGCGAAGAGCTTGCGTGAGAGAAGAAAAAAATCCTCGCAGAATTTTCTTTGGGAGTTTCCTGAAGGGATGTGGAAGCGTGGAGTTTTATTGTAGGAAATTCCGCGGTTGCGGTCTTCTCGTGGAACGATGTTATCGCGGGTGATCGCCACAGTGTCTTTCATCTTACTGAGCGTCCGGAACGGCCACGTGGAATGCTTGATCCGCGACTTCTGAAACGTGTTTGGCATTTATAATTCGCGAGATCGGAATTTTCAAGATTCGTAGAATATTACATGTTGGCCCTACATGTGGTCCTGTAGGGGGCTTTTAATCCGGCACCATTTCAACGAAGCTTACATTGCGAGTGCCCTTTTAAGGTTGTTTTGTATCGCCGCTACAGCGGAATGACATGATCCGAACACATTCACTTCCTGCAAGCGCTCTTGTTTATTCCAGTGCGCTGAGAAAAACAACATTACCTTGTTTTACTTGCTTACAGCGATTGGTCTTACGTGACAAAGGGATGAATGGACGGACTGATATTTGTCTCGCGGAATCACCGTGTAAATGGTTAAGCACGTAATGGAAAGCGATGAGGAGCTGGGCAGTAGGACTCCCTATAGTTTCTAAACATGGAGTTAAGAATTAAATAAAGAGTTAACTTAAAGAAAACGAAAGCAGTATAGCTGGGCAAATGTAAACGAACGAAATTTATGGGTTGTATCTTCCTGAGCCCTTGCCCCATCGGGAAAATGGAAGGTGTTCGGGCCTGACATGCTACTTTCTCTTTCTTTCTTTCTTTCTTTCTTTCTTTCTTTCTTTCTTTCTTTCTTTCTTTCTTTCTTTCTTTCTTTCTTTCTTTCTTTCTTTCTTTCTTTCTTTTTCTTTCTTTCTTTCTTTCTTTCTTTCTTTCTTTCTTTCTTTCTTTCTTTTTCTTTGTTTATTTGTTTGTATATTTATTTATTTATTTATTTATTTATTTATTCATTCATTAATTTATTTATTTCCTTTTGTTTTTTTTTCTTTGTTTCTTTCTTTTACAGCGAAGCTGTGACAGCCTAGTTTTAACGTAGCCGTTGATGTTCGCTGCATAGCGAAGCGGGCATGCGCCACCGTAATATTGCAAGCTCCGCTACCCACCTCCAGTCCACTAAAAATGAACAAGCTCTCTATATACCTAGCGTAGCGGGTATGTGCCAAGTATCTCCTATCATAGCATAGCGATGTATAGTATAATATAGCAAGGATGTGGGAAAGGGAAGTGAGGGCCGCGCCCCCTAATCTTCAAAGGGGTTCGCAATTCCGCCCCATAGCATCACTCATTCGGGCCTTTCACGTAATTCTTTAATGCGCAGGCTTACGGCCACGCATGTTTTTTTTGACGGCAATGGCGACCAAGGAGTCCTGACACAGGCGTGCGCACGGAGGAGGTGGGGGGCGTGGTCGTTCGCCCTCCTAGTCACCTATGAAAAGGGGGGGGGGGGGGGGGGCGCAAAGTCTTCCCATTAGAGGAGGGCAGTGACGTAGCCAGGGGGTGGCACAACGGGCACGTGCCCCCCCCCTTCCCCCCCCCCCCCCCCCCCCGAAATTTTTTTTTCGCCATGGCATACATAGCGAAAAATGGCCATTTCAAGGAGGTGCCCTCCCCGAAATCAAGGAGGTGCTCCCCCCCCGAAAAAAATTTCTGGCTACGCCCCTGGAGGAGGGGGGCGCTGCAATGAAACTCCTCCCCCCCCCCCCCCCCCACACACACACACCTGAAGAGGAACCCTGCGGACGCCTATGACTCCTAGCTGACGTTGCATTCAAAGAAATGTGTTACTTCCCACCTTTATCACCCGAAAACCACAGGGGCAGCACCAGGATTTTTTTACGGGGGAGGGGGGGCATCCACGATAAGTGAGTTCCTCCAGGGGGGGGGGGGGGGGGGCAGCAAGGCGGGTAACTAACGTGTTCTGTTTTGGCTATGTTTGCTCCCCCCCCCCCCTTCCCGTATCCCCGCTAGCTCCACCCTTGGGAAGCCGGCGACCAATGGCAGGCATTTGTGAGAAGCACTTCATCAAATTCATTTTCATTTTTGCATTCATTGCGGAGCTTTATACTTACTGACTCGACCAATGGGGGGGGATGTGGGGGGGGGGGGGTGTCACAGTGGTCAAATTTGGCCCGCTCTAATGGAGAACGCTGCGCACGCCTATGCTCGCAACTAATTTTTATTAGTCAGGCGCTTGTCCTCGCAATCATAGAGTTTCCTATAAATACACTAGAGGGAACTCTGGCGCTAGTGTCTATGGGGGGCTGCAACACACGGCGCTTCAGCCAACATGGGAATCATGGGTAGTACACAAATTTGCCTAGTCTTGCCTGGTCTTCGTTCTTTTAGCTCCCTGTGGCCTGAATTCGCTTTGCCGCAATACGAAGTTCAGCAAAGATTTAGCAGTTACGCTTTACCACCTTGACCTTTTTAGGCTCACGAATTCAAATCGGGTCACGAAGTTTAGAACTGTCTATTCTTTTATCCGAAACAGAACGAAAACGCAACAACAAACAAAGCCACTAGTGCGTTCGAAGCCGGAAGCACGAAGACTAGGCAAATTTGCGTACTACCCATCATTCCCATGGTGGCTGAACGATCGCAGCGGCAGAGTCCCCCCTAGTTAATTTTAGGAAACTCTATGCTCGCAATCAGTATTATTTCTCCGTCCCGTGTTGAAACCGCGTTATCCAGTATTTCATACCATGAACTGACTAGCCCAGCAACGAATTTTGTTAAAGGGACACTGAAGAGAAAAAAAAATGATTTTTCTCATATTAGTAAATTACACTTTCACAATTCCGAAATCGCCACGCTCGTCACGAGAAGACGCTTGGTATGCGAGAAAACGCGCGAAAAGAAAATCTAGGAGGCGACGCCACTTTGAAATTCCCGCGCCAAACGCCATGACATCATAGATTTTGAAGGCGTCTTCTGGGTTGTATGTAGTTCCTAATTCGTAAAAATGAACTACGTTGTCCACTGAGTGGGCGAGAGACTTAACATACCAAGTTTCCGGAAATTTCGTTGAGTCAATGTTGCCAAAAAGCGAAAATTATTCTTTGAAATCCGCGACGTCTCATGCGGAGATTTCGTCGCGAAATTTAAAAAAAGAAGCTTTCGTTTTCTCATCCGTGAATAAGCATATGGTGGTGAAATTAACGACATTAGAGCTCTCAGGCTACAGTTTATCAATGTAAGCCGAATCACAGTTTCACTTTAGCGTCCCTCTAAGGTATGTACACCCTTGACATTCTTCATTCATATGCGTGGACCCCAGGTCTTGGTATTCCGTAATATCGCAAAGAAGGTCCACCACGGGGGGATCAGTGGCTACGGTGCGCGGCTGCTGACCTGAAGGTCGCGGGTTCGATCCCGGCCGCGGCGGTCGAATTTCGGTGGAGGCGAAATGGCAGAGGCCCGTGTACTGTCCGATGTCAGTGCACGTTAAAGAACACCAGATGATCGAAATTTCCGGAGCCCTCCACGACGGCGTCCCTCATAATCAAATCGTGGTTTTGGGACGTAAAACCCCACATATTATTATTAATATCGCTGAGAAGTTGCGAGATCTGATGGTGAGCATTGTACTCGGCGACAACTTATATTGAGAGTGGAGCGAAGGCTACGGAGGCGGGGCTTCCGCACATTCGTGTTGCTCCGCAAGTACTTCGGCAGTTTGCGGCTGATTTCGGTTTTCCTGGCTCACATCGTTAAGGCGTTTAGAAAAACATGTACACGAAAAATGTGAAGGAGAGATACATTTCTATGGTTCAGTGTGCATTTGAGAGTCACATTACAAGAGTATTTTTCTTGGAGAACTAACCAACGCATTTGCGGCCGCACGCTGACCCACTACGTCATGGACGCCATGTTTACTTTGGAAAAACGGGTGTGCTGAAAAGGTGGTGCTGTCTAAGAAATGGAAAGGAAGGCATCCTTGCAAAGGGAACAAT